>JAWWEE010000034.1:11313017-11345337 GCA_035221455.1 Xenops minutus | reverse complement strand
GGGGGGGGCGGGTAGGGGGGGCTGGCTGGGGTACCGGCGCGGTACCGATTCGGGACTGACCGGGATGGGGGGAATGTGTGGGGTACCGGCGCGGTACCGATTCGGGACTGGCCGGGATGCGGGGCTGGCTGGGGTACCGGGGCGGTACCGGTAGTGGGCTGGCCGGGATGCAGGGATGCCCGGGGTACCGGGGTGGTACCGGCGCTGGTCTGGCCGGGACGGGGGGGACGCCCAGGGTACCGGGGCGGTACCGACTCGGGGCTGGCCGGGATGTGGGGCTGGCTGGGGATGTGGGGAGGTACCGGCGCTGGGCTCGCCGGGACGGGGGGATGCCCGGGGTACCGGGGCGGTACCGGCACTGGGCTGGCCGGCGGCCCCGCCGTGCGATGCTCGGTCATGAGTGCTCGGCACGCAGGCGCTGAGCGAGGGGGAACGGGGCCGGAGCCCCACAAAGGCGCGGACGGTCCCCAGCTCGGTACCGCAGCCCCCGGGACGTGCTCCAAGAGTTGAGCTGTTCCGCTTAGCCGGGGGGAGTTTGGGCTCCGCGCCGGCGTCCAGCACCAAAGGCTTCAACCCGGGGTAAAGAGTGGCGAATTAATGTAACAAACACTTGAAAAATAATGTTAAAATAGGCGGACCTGGGGTTAATTGTGGTGGTGGCTTCGCTCAGTGCCTGTGCCACACGTGCGGCGTGGCTCAGCGAGTAACGCGCCCCGGCACCGCTCCCAGCGCTGCACCCACGTGTCTGGCGAGAACCGGCCATAAAATCTATAATGGATTTTAGATGGTCGTAAATAGGTCTTAAATAAAACGAAAATACTTTTGTAATAAGGATGCACAACAGGTAGTCAGAAATCGCATGAAAAAGTATGTAAAAACGCTATGAAGTAGTGCTGATACAAAAAGTTTGCAGGATGGAGTCGCTGCAGTTCCTAAAACTATCGGCGGGTCTCATTTCTACAACACCCACTCACAGCTACTCTAAATTGATGCTGAGCAAATATTGGGACCATCTGATTGCAATAGCAGGGTCAGAGAGCAGGTTTTGAACAGCCTCCAGGTTCCACAGCGTGGCTCCTCTCTGAAGTGACATCCTTTACCTCCCCTCCACACCCCCCAAGAATGGGAACATCAAAGGGTACCCAAGCCCAGGATCGGCCTGATGGCTTTGGCAGTGCTCCTCTGGTTTGCTTTTTGCAATCAGTTACACGTCCTAGGTACTATATGAAATATATTAAGTATGATGCAAAATGTAAAACACATTCAAGTTCAACTTTGCAGGCCTTGCCGTTCATCTCTTTGGAAAGCTCCCTATTTTAATGATCCATGATGTGGATAAAGGCAGGAGAGGACAGAGTTCTAACAGGATTTAAGGCAGTGAGCTTCTCCTCCTGATTCTGCCAGGAACTGTTTGCAGAATCTTGAAAAATCATGTAATCTTTCTCTAACATCTCCCTATTTGCAGATGATTGAACTTTATTATCGTATGGAAGTGTTTTATAGGCTATATATTGAAGTGTGGATTCCAGATGTCTGTTAGAGCAAGTGCATTATTAATCCATAATCCTGAGGAGATATATACATATCTCGACCTTTCAGCCAAGATTACTCAATCTTAAAATTAAATACACGTGTACATCTGTAGGATTGAGGCTAGAGTACAAGATAAATGGTTGTTTCTAGAGAATCATCAGACAAAAAACACATCATCCATCCAGTCCACAAAAGTCCACCAAAAGAGACAGAACAGAGACATAAAATGAAATCAACTCATTTTTCTAAATGTTTTTTTTGGACATAAACAATCTGAGACTCTTGGTGTATCAAGCAAACCCATCAAGGACTGCATCCATCACATACACCTGGGAACACCAGAGCACATTATGGAAGTGTGTAAGTAAATGGCTCAGAAATACAACAATTTCTATCTATAGATCTCTAAAAATAAAAACCACTTGCTTAGCCTTGTTTTAAGACAGAAATGATTCTTACTCAGCTACAGTTCATTATACCAAGGAAATAATCTGTATATTAATTACAAAAATAAGTCTCAAAAGAACTGGGGAAAATGAGGGGGGAGGTAGGCTATGGATGGTGAGAATAGCCATATCCACAGCTGCATTAGATAGAATAAAAGCATTTTGAAGCAATATTAAACCCCTGTGCTGCAGGACTCAGATTAAAGTGCTGGCTGATGAGAGTTGGGGGCTGGTTTCCTCTCTGAGCAGATCATGCCACAGTTTTCCAACATTGCCCAGAGCTGGGCCCCATCAGGCAGCGCTTGGAATGGGACAGCCCAGGGCTGATACAAACCTGGCCCTCTTCACAGTCAAAAATATGGGAAACCCACTCATATCGACACTGTGATACAGTATCAAACCCACAAGATCGATCCTGTGGAAAAGGAGCAGTGGAAAGGGGAAAGGATTAGGCTGAACTCTGAAAGAAACACTTAACCTTTTTTTGCTGAATGTGCATGCAACTTAAATTATTTAAGATCTAATCATGCCAAGGCTTGGATCCTGACCTTGTTAACATGAAACTAGGAGCTGTCATTTAATTAACATATTGCAGGGCTTGTGCTACAACAAGAACTGAAGTGCTGTGCTCGGGAAGGCTGTATGAAGAAATGGGTTCATTTCACCCCACTGACCTTTAAAACATAGTTACTACCCATTGGATAGACTGAACTAAGCTTAAAACATGTTTTAAAATACTGTGTATCCTGTAAGACCTACCATTCTCTACCTTGGGCTAAGATGGAAGATGAGATATTTAACTATTTTACTGAAGTTAAAAGACATTTTTTTCTAGATATGATGGATCAAAATCTTTGCAGAAATTCCATCATCTAAACTTTAAGCTCTACTTCAGAGAAGATTTGCAGAGATGTTTGCCTTAACCTCCTCGGGATTGCTGACAAACCTTTATTTGCCTTTTGCAACTTCAAATGTGTCGTTTTTAATGTAGATCTACCATGATTTCCACTTTGCGGTGCCCTGAATCGGTTTGGGTACAGGAGGAGGAGCAAATGGAAGTGCTGATCTGCATGTGGAGCTGGAGATACGTTTTAGAAAAGCTGCTCTGCCGAGGGCAGCACCTCAGCGTGCTCAGTACCGGATCACATTAATCACAGGGTACTCAGCGAACCTATTCAGCCTCCCACAGAAAATACAGAAGTACATTTTTAGCAGGAAAAGCAAAGAACTATGAGTATCCTTGTGACAGAGCACAGATTTCTCCGGGCTTTCTGGAAAGAAACTTGGACTTCTACCACCTGCTCCGATTGTGTTCATGCATAAATGATCGAGAGAATGGGTTGACATTACCTCTAATTAGGGGTAATAACAGCCTGCTGCTGAAAGGGCCGTTCCCTTTCTCTTGCATGTACATCCCTCACTTCTCTTGCACTCGTTCGTGGAGCCGCAGGGTAAGTCTGCTCAGTGACCTGATCCAGCAGAAAACTCAGCCATTTAAGAAAACCAATATATACATATTTCTTTCATTAGGTCAATTCACCGAAGCTCTGTGGCCATTTGAGTGCGATCCACGGGCTGGAGAGGGGTGAGATGAAGGGAGAGGGCAGGACTACACCCTTTTGGTGGCGTTCTGCAATTGCACGGGTCACAGGTGACAGCAAAGCCCGGCTCTGAGCCCCAGCATGACTTCAGAAGGACTCCCTGAAGCATTTCTAAGAGTTAATTAAGCATGGCTGACTCTTAGTTTCAGCTAAGTCTAGAGTGGCAGTGTAGGGGTGTGTAATGATCAGTAGCAGAGTTGGGAATAAAATCATGTATCCTGTTTAGTTTGTACCTCAGAATGGAGCTGTAAAATGGAACAGAAAGGGGGTAGTGCTACAGTCCTTGTGTCTCAGTTGCAGAAGAAGGCTTGATCCTTAATTTGCATTTTCCTGTTTAGCAAACTGATTTTTTTAATCTCAGGTAGGAAAGGAAATGCTCATTTCAAAGCACTGGGGCTTGAAGCTTAAAATGACACATGGGTTTAGTTTGGAAAAGATGAGATTTCTTTACTGATTCTGTAGGTCCTTTTCCATACTGTTTCTTTGAATGAAATATGAACTCAGCAGTACATCTTTGAAAGCCCTTCCCAATAAACAGGAATAAGAGTGATGGACAGAAAAACAGAGGAACAGTGGGTTCAAAGAGTCTATTTTAATACAATTATTTAGAAAGACACTTGACATCCCTCTCAGATTTATTTCTCCTGCAGGTAGTTTGTTTTTTTTTTTTTTTCCCTTAAAGAAATATGATTTTAGGGAACAGGTCAAGACCCAGATGTTATTAGTACAGTAGTACTGGCCCATGATGTTACAGTTCCACCATAATTTTGTGTAGAAACAAGAAGAAATAGTGAAATATCCATGTTGTTTATGTACATGTACATAAACATGTCATGGCTTAGAGCAACAATGCAAAATATTTTTAAATTTATGATTCCACGGGAACTAAGTGACAGAGATTTAAATGTTTGTTTGAGATGTGGAGTTTTACATTACTATTTTTTGATAGTTATCTTGTCTTCCAAGAAAAAGTGGTAAAGAAATCACAATGGGTTTGTTACTCATTGCTCTGCAATGTGGTGCTCACACAGCCTCAGGCGCCAGCGGGAGGCACAGAAAATGCTGATTGTGAGGTGAGGTCTTCTGGGGGTCGTGAATTTTCTTTAAGAATTAAAGCACACCAAATAGAGAGTAGTATTTTATAATCATAGAATCATTTAGGTTGGAAAAAACCTTAGAGATGATCCAGTCCAACCACAAACCTACCAGTGCCAAATCCACCTCTAAATACCAATTTATGCTGGACTTGCACTGAAGGGGATCCTACACAGCAGTACTGTCACCCATAAAAGAGAAAGAAGGTGGCCAACACTCCGTGGGCCAGTGATATAAGAGCAGAGGCTTTTGTGCGAAGACTAAGTCAAACTCCTTCTTCTACGGAGGTGTTTTAATGCCTCTGTAGATAAAAATCTCACCCAAAGTTGTTTAAAACAAGGAGACGACCGCGTTTATTTCCTGACAAAGGAATGAGATCAAATCTAAATGGTAATAAATGGTAGTTTCAGAACGCCTCTGCAGACTTCAAATGGTTAAGGCAGTTTTTCTTGGATGCTTGACTATGTCTTTTTGAAAAGAATGCCTTGTAAATGAAAAGCATCAAGTGACCTCCCTGGTGTAGATTGTCATTCCCTTTGCTGTGCTTAAGTAAATGAACCACCTTGCAAATCAGAAAGGTGTGAAGAGAGGAACAAAGCAAGAATGCTAAAGACTCTGCATGGTTTTAAATGTCAAGGCAATACCAAATAACCGATACTTTTGGTCGCTAATGGAACTAGCCTGGATTCAGCTAGTGACCATCCACGTGCCTTTAAATTGTGCAGTATTATTTCTATTGTTAAAATTGTGTTTTTCTTACCAGGAATCTATAGCAACAGGTTTGTTTCTTACTTCTGACCCACGAATTTGCTGGGGCACAAGCACTGTATTGCCTCACCTTTTCAGGAATCATCTTCATAAGTGTGCCATGTGTTTGCTGGGGAGTTCTGCTCTATGTCTCATTTTTTCCCTCTGTAAAACACAGAAAAAATAAATTATGGTTTAAGGATTTATGTGAACGTGGTAATAAAAAAATCTTTCAACACTGGCATGTTGAAATGTTCTGCTTAATCAACCTTATCAACTGCTCGCTGATAAAAAAAGGGTTTATCAGGAGCTCTGGGCCTCCAAAGCATGAAGATCTGAACTACCTGACAAGGGATGAGGTGGATCAGTGTTAACTGGAACTGATCGACAGGACAGTGTATGTATGTTCTATGATTCTATGACTCTGTGTAGGTTAAATGTTTAAGCTTTCCAGGAGTGGAGGCTGCAGCAGGGAGAGGTTGAGACCCGACTTTGTGGTTGTTCTGAGGGGTGGCCGGGCCGTGGCTCCCTCAGGGGCAGAGGCCGGGGGTCCCTCGGGGGCTGGGGGTCCCTCAGGGGCAGAGGCCGGGGGTCCCTCAGGGGCAGGGGCATCCCTCCAGGGGGAAGGTTGGGGGTCCCTCAGGGGCAGAGTTCCCTCAGGGGTTCGGGGTCCCTCAGGGGTTCAGGGGTCCCTCAGAGGTTGGAGCTCCCTCAGGGCCGGGGTCCCTCAGAGATTGGGGATCCCTCAGACTTTGAGGGTCCCTCAAGGGTGAAGGTTGGGGGTCCCCCATGTGGAGGTTGGGGGTCCCTCAGGGTTGGGGGTCCCTCAGAGGTTAGGGGGTCCCTCAGAGGTTGGGGAGGTCCCTCATGTGGAGGTTGGGGACCCCTCAGGGTTGGGGGTCCCTCAGGGTTGGGGGTCCCTCAGGGGTGAAGGTTGGGGGTCCCTCAGGGGTTCGGGGTCCCTCAGAGATTGGGGGTCCCTCCCGGGTGACGGTTGGGGGTCCCTGAGGGGTTTGGGGGTCCCTCAGGGTTTCAGGGGTCCCTCAGAGGTTGGGGGTCCCTCAGGACCGGGGTCCCTCAGGGTTGGGAGTCCCTCAGGACCGGGGTCCCTCAGAGATTGGGGGTCCCTCAGGGGTGAAGGTTGGGGTCCCCTCAGGGCAGGTTGGCGCCCCCTGGCGGCCGCGCCCCCTCAGTGTCCCCCGGGGCCTCCGGAAAGCGGCGCGCGGGGCAGGGGCGGGGCCGCCCCGCGCGGGCCAATAGAGTGACGGCAGGGCGTGGCCTAGAGGGCGTGACCGGCCACACTGCCCAATAGCGTGTCGGGGGCGTGGCGTGGCCGGGCGCGCTGCCCAATGGCGTGGCGGGGGCGGGGCGCGCAGGCTCGCGGGGCGCGCAGCGGGCGCGGCCCGGCCCGGCAGAGCCGCGGAGCCGCCATGGGGTGTTAGCGCGGCCCGGCCCGCTCTGCGCCACCACCGCCACCACCAGCACTGCCACCACCACCACAGCCACCGCCACCGCCACCACCCCCGAGCCCATGAGCCTGAACGAGCACTCGATGCAGGCGCTGTCCTGGCGGAAGCTCTACCTGAGCCGCGCCAAGCTGAAAGCCTCCAGCCGCACCTCCGCGCTGCTCTCCGGCTTCGCCATGGTGAGAGCCCGGCGGGCGTGGGGGGAATTGCTTGGGGTCGGGGTGCGGAGCGCTGGGAGATGGGTCTTTCCCCGCGGTGTGTGGTTTTTGGGGTTTTCGGGTTTGATATATAACCTGAATCGTCCCAGGTGAAAGCCCCACATAGATCAAAACACGGTTATTTGCAGATTTCCTCATCGGTCCAGCCCTCTGCTCAGCGAAGCTCCAAACTGCCCATAGCGCGCTTTATGGATCCGCTAATAATTCTTCGTAGTTTATAAATACCGAATTGCACCGCCCTGAGTCGCGCTGCCTTAATTTTCTGCCCGGCTTTTAACCAGCAGGGTGTTTCCAGCCCTAAGATCTGCCCCGCTCCAGAGCCATTGTTGCAGGGATGCTGCCGGAAAACACACAGCAGCCTCCTGACGGTCAAATAAATGTCACTGTGCTCCTTCAATGGCTAAAAACAGACCGCAGCTCTTCGGGGAGGTGGTGGAGCCGCTGTTTGAGTGACAGGCGGCTGTGTTAGCGTGGCTGGCTGAGTTGGGGCTCCTTGGGTAACAAATCCGGCCGGCAGCGCTCCTGCTAATGAGTTTTCCTTGTTGTACATCCCTTCTCCCCTGTCAGGGTGGCTGCTCTGGTCAGAGAGAACATGGAGAAAAAAAAACCCCGTAGTTTGTTGGTTTTTACAAGTTTTCATCTAAGCGAGGTTGCATCTTGGTGTAAATGCTGTTATGCTTAATGTCTGAAATTCCTCTGGGTTTTCTCTAAATGTGTGGTATGTTGACTCTCAAAGTCCATGGATGTATGAGGTGGGGTTTCTTCTACTTCCTTCTTGATTCTCTAGAATAATTCTAGGAGTTCAGTTGAAAACCACTGCTTTTCAATTAGTTGTTTAGGGTAGTTCAGGAAAAAGCTGCTTTTTCTGGCTAACAAAATCTCTAGTGTCCAGCACTGTTACATGTGAACATTCATACTTTTTTTTTTCTGAAGTTCCCCCTTAAAAAAATCCATTTTTTCTTCCTTTTACTGGATCTCACTGAAAATGCAGCCTCTTTGGGTTTGCTCTGATAGACAGTCCTCTAGCTGAGACTTCCTAGTCTGTTTTCAGAAGAGCCAGTTAACTTTCAAGTTTTTCTAGATTTGTTTTAAGAAACTTTTCTTATCTTTTGGAGTTGTCTTTCTGCCTTGAAAAGCTGGGCTGTTCTGCTGTCACACCTATGCATTGTTTACTGAGTGCAGCGGGTTCTTTGGCACCTGATACTTGACTAAAATGCTGCAGGAGTACAATCTAGTCTTGGATCAAAGCTACAGCAGCAAGGAAGCCTCACTGTTCCTCTGTTCTCCCTATCACACAAGGAAGGAAGAGCTTAAATGTCACAAGCAGGACCACCCAGTGAACTGATGGGAATTGTCCGGAGGGGAATGGGCTGGTTTCCATGCCAGCCCTGTTGATCCTTGCTCTTGGCTTAAGCGGTGCTCACATCCTCCAGTTTAAGCTAAGCTTCTCCCCCTAAGCCATTCCCTTGCTCTGGGCTGTGTCTGTGTGTCACTGCAGCCACTTTGCACAGTTCATTCCCCCAGGATCGGTTCTGTGTGCCGTGGGGAACCCATGAGTGCCAAAGGCCAGGGATTGCCCGGGTCACTGGGGTGGTGGGTGAAATGCCCAGACAGGTTTCAAACCCCGAAGTGTTGGGTTTCCTCAGAGAAGATTAAAAACCTGGCTTGCAGTTAGTTTTTGTTTCAGAGCCGTACGTGAGGATTTGCTGCTGTGGGAGAACTTCAGACAGCAGGGTCTGGTGTTGGCAACTGGTGTGAGGGCTGAGCTCCTGGCAGTAAACCTGAGCACTTCCTTCGTGCAGGTTTCCAGGGATGCTATCATCCAGTGCCATATGTCTGAGGGAAAACCCATGAAGCTTATCATCTTCATTTAGTACAATTTTCCAGTTTATGGGGCCAGCAAGTAATGTCAATGTGTAGTCCATGAAAGAATGGAGGATTCCTTCCATGTCCTTCCAGGGGGCATCATGTGTGTTATAGCCCAGGTATTGATGTATGATCTTTTCCCCCTCGTGCCTGGCTTTATCTGTTTTTACTTCTCAATCCAGTTTATTTGAGTGCTGGAAGTATTTTGCAGATTGTATCCAACACTGCAAGCCCTGGCTCATCCACACCTACAGCAGCAGAATTGAGAGCTCCAGAGGAGACAGGCTGCTGGCAGGTTAATTTTGTTTGAACAGTTAATCTGAATGTTGGCATCATTTTGTCACCAGTAGTATGACAATGTCACGATATGGGAGTCAGGTATCGCATAGGGAAGTTGTTAGATGCCAATAGTCACCAAAATGGAAAACTCAGTGTCACCTCCTGCCACCAATTAACAGCTTTGTGAAAATAGCTGAGTCAAAACTAGGTGTCTGAATTATACACTGTGGTTGGCTTAATTGTAAGTAGGATTTGGAGGAAGTTATTTACCAGACAGCACAGTTTTCTTTTTAATAATTTGAGTGCTTCAAGCTGGCTGGGCTTTGTCCAGATGGGAATATGTATGCTTCAAATATTGAATATCATCAAAGAACTGTCAACTCTTGCCTTTGAAATACACCCGGCATGGCCTTCTGAAGGCATCTCCAGTCATGTTCTGTAGAAGATTGACTGCAGTGATAAATATTTATGAAACTGATTTCCATAGTAACAGTTGATGTTGAGGTGCTGCAAGGTAGGACTGGACTCGCTGCTGTCAGAGCTGTCCAGGTGCTCAAGGCAGCATAGTGTTTGTCAGGTACAGCTCACTGTGCAGTCTGAAATACTAAAATGGTCTCTATTAACATTTTTAATCTGCATTTAACTGGATTGCTCGTAGAATAACATGAAGCAGCATTCTGTAACCTGCAGGAAAGTGTTACAGGCCCAGCTGTGAGTGCCTGCTGTGGGTTGGGGCACGCAAGGGTGGCACTGAGCCTCTGGCTGGTCTGCCCCTGGACTTGCTGAATAGATTTCCTCTCAGTTACACTGTGCAGAGGTGCTGCCTCCTCAAGATGCATTTACTCCAGTCATCCCTTTTCATGTTTGCTCGCAAAATCAAATGAAATCCTTATTTGTATTCCAGTGTTAGTGTCAGCAGATATTACTGTGTTTTGCCATTCTGCAACATATGATAATTACTGAGTCAAGATCCTGGACTAAAGGATAAATGATGCTTAGTTTCCCTTGTGTATAAAACCAGTAATAAGATCATTATTTTGACTTATCTGGTTTTAATTTCCGGTGAGTTATTCTGGCTCATACACAACAACTCTCCCTCTCTGAGTTGTTTATAACTCTTTATGAATGGTGCAGACAGTCTGTGAGAGCCTGGCTCAGCCTCTGTCTCTGGGGTGAATAGTCCTGTCAGGAAAACAGGGAGCCAGCCAGGAGTGCTGATTTCCAGTGACTCCATGACACCCACCTCGTTCTTGACTTTCCTCTACAGCACTGGCTACTGATTGCAAAAGAGATGTAAGCCTGTGATTTTAATTTTAAAGCAGGAGCTTTATTGAAGCCCCTCTGGTCTAGTAAGACAAGTGAAATGAACTTGATCAGCATATTAAACTGAAGAAAAAAGTTGAAATGCAGATTCTTCTAGAGTGCAAGTTGTTAAATGTCCTGCAGTATGGTAGGAATCAGGCTACCATGACTCTGAAATCCAGGACTGTGGAAGGCTTAACATGGTTGTGTGCCAACATTCAGTTATCTTCTGAAAATATCTGAGTGCCACCTTTTTTAGGCTTATGAGAGCTTCAGTCTTGAGTCGTAATGTCATGGGAGTCCTTTAACTTTGTCAAGAGCTGTAGTAAATCTGCCAGTCATATCTGTAGGATGATCTGAAGTTAAAGTTAGCTCTTCTTTGAACCAGGGATTAGACCAGATGCCCTCTTGAGGAGTCTTCCAACCCATGTTACCCTGTGGTTACACAGCAGGGCAGGGCGTTTGCAGCAGGGCAGCTGCACAGTGGACATCATGCAGCAAGTGTTCAGAGGAGCTCTGAGAGTGGTGAAGGAGAAGGTGCTGAACATGCTGAACAGGAAACTGTGCAGCCATCAGTGACACTTCCTGCCCTGAGCAGGTCTCCTGAACAGGAAAATACCCTGCCTGGAGCATCAGCCTGTACCTGTGAGCTCAGGCTTTGTGTGGGTTTGGATCATGGCAGGTGACCTCACTGGGGCCCTGTCCTTGCAGGTGTTACCTTACAGGAGCTGGTGGAGTCTGTTTGTTTTGAAATTGCAGCGTGAGCAGGGGGAAGAACTGCTGCTTTAAAATGCTGTTAGAAAACAGGCACAGGGCCTCATGAAAAATGGAGCTTTTTGTTTTAGGTGCCTGCCTCAAGCTTGGCCCAGGAAGTAAACTTGCAGTTGAAAAGGGTTGGCAGTTTTGCTGCTTGTTTACACTGAAAGAGTTCCCAAATTAGCTTTCTTCAGAGTTTGAGGAGACAGAAAACATGAGCTGATTTTTGGCTTACAGGTCAAGCTTGGGTTACTCTGCCAGACATGAACACAAGGAGTTCAAAATCAGGTGCTGAGTATCATTACTACGTGGAGGCATTGATTAATGGAAATATAAAGTCTTCAGTGCTTGGCAAATTAAATACATCTTAAAAGAAAATAAAATCTTTATCTAATGAATCTCTTTAGTGCCATGGTTATGTTAACATTCTACTAGGATAAAGGATTAAAGAGCCTTGCCATGCTGGATCGTTTTGAGTCTAGACACGCCACAAGACCTACAAGAAAACTGTTTGATAAGTATGAAAATGAATCCTTGGTGGTGAAGGATTGCAATTGTTCTGTGAAAAACACAGGAAGCCCAACATCCCACGAGTATGTTGGGACTTAGCAAGCAATCCTGACAACCAAATATTTATCCTCTCAAATGTGAGGTTTCCCACGACTGAAAAATGGTAATTTTAAATCTTTGAGCAAGTCGTATACGCATTAATGTAATTTCTTGTAGAGTTTCTTGTAGCACTTTTGGAAACTGCTCGCTGGTTGGCTGGATGGTGAGGCTTATGACGATAAAAGCTTTCAATAAAGGAATTAAAAAATTGGCAAATGGCCTCGAATGCCTGTTGAAACATGTCTGAGCAAAACCCTTGGTTGCCTTTAATATATTTGGTGCATTGGTAATTAAGAGTTCTGGTGTCCTGGAACATGCGTAGGAAGGTGGGATCCAGGACTAGGTGTAGCTTGGCTCAGCTCTTACAAAACAGGGGGTTGACTGTTCCTGCTGCTTTTCCAGCTGTCTTTGGGTCCTAGTTCCTGTGCCTCCCTGCATCCATATAGCAGCTCTTCATACATCTTTCTTCTTATCAGCTTGATGTGCTTATATTTCATATTGCTGCTAGGTTTTTTCCTCTGCATTTTAAACATATTTGGTCTGTTTAATGAGGTTCCTTTGAGAAAGTGCACTGAACAGAGAGACTTTGGTGCATTGTTCCCTCTTTGGAACTGTGCTTTGTCTGAAAGGTAAATTTATCAGGAAAGATTATTTCAAGAGAGCTCCTGGGATTAATGTCACTCATCCATTCCATGTGCATAAAACTACCTGACAGTTCTAAAACCTGTCAAAAGGCATTCTAGTTCATTTTCTTTATTCTGAGCTGGGTTTATGAGTTTCCTAGTGCTGTTATTTATTGCTGATTTCTGTCCCTGAAGCACAGGCTACATGGAGATCTGAGGTATAAAAGGCATGGCTCATACAGTAGTGGAGGGCTGGACCTTGGAGCATCTTCCTGAGCATCCTAATCTTTGGGAGAGCAGTGCTAGATGTGGTTTTCAGAGTGAGGAGCTTGTGATGCCTGGGAGCACTGAATTATCCTTTCTCGGAGACATTGTCTTTCCTCAGGCTCTAACAGGCCTGTTGGGCTGCCATGGGCATTGTGGAGACTTTCATGTTTTCAGTCTGTGTTCTATAATCTGCTTAAATACTTGAGTGAAAGAATATAGCTGAGAAGTCCATGGAAAGGTGATCTTTCTCATGAGAGGCTTCTACTCTTCAGAACTTAAACCCCAATATCCAAGGAGAAAAGACCACCAAGGGTGTGATGGGCAGTCTGCTGCCTTTGCAGGTTTTCATGTTATTATAGATAGTTAAAAGACTTTATATGGTGTTCATTCTACATATGTATTGGACACAAAATATTTTCTAATACCAGGCAAAATTCATAATCAATAGGGAAAGATCAAAAGCTGCTTCAACAGGATAACATGAAAGAAGAAATGTTTCACTTAGGAGTCCAGGTATGTTCACACAGTTCAGCTGTTTTGTTGGGAGGAGCTGGAGGTGGCAAGGTGGTTGTACTCTTAACAGCTTGTCTGAATATTGAGAGTTTGCTCTGCAACACAACAGTAAGTATGAAAGTGGTGGCCTTTGCTCAGTCCTAAATTTGAACCTGATGAAAAGGGTGCAGATCACATGATGAGAAATGTAAATGCAGACTTATTTTGGTTTGAACTTAAAACAATCTCTGGTCAAATAATATGTAATGTAGGTCACTGCATCTCTCTCTCCCTCCCTTTCCAGGTGGCCA
The DNA here is from genome assembly GCA_035221455.1 of Xenops minutus. Taxonomy (NCBI): domain Eukaryota; kingdom Metazoa; phylum Chordata; class Aves; order Passeriformes; family Furnariidae; genus Xenops; species Xenops minutus. The sequence continues at coordinate 11,331,726 of JAWWEE010000034.1, read as the reverse complement.
TGGTGGAAGTTCAGCTGGACGCAGAACATGACTACCCTCAAGGGCTCTTGATAGCCTTCAGTGCCTGCACTACTGTCCTTGTTGCAGTTCACCTTTTTGCACTCATGATAAGCACCTGCATTCTTCCAAACATAGAGGCTGTTAGCAACGTGCACAATCTCAACTCTGTGAAGGAGTCTCCTCATGAGCGGATGCACCGGCACATTGAGCTCGCCTGGGCCTTCTCCACTGTCATTGGGACTTTGCTCTTTCTCGCAGAGGTGGTGTTGCTGTGTTGGGTGAAGTTTCTTCCTCTCAAGAAGAAAACTGATAACACCCCGCAGGGCAACAGTTCTACCATCACATCAGGACAGGCAGCAGCCATTGCATCGACGTCTATTATGGTGCCCTTTGGATTGATTTTCATTGTGTTTGCAGTCCACTTCTACCGGTCCCTGGTGAGCCATAAAACAGACAGGCAGTTTCAGGAGCTCAATGAACTTGCTGAGTTTGCACGGCTGCAGGACCAGCTGGATCACAGAGGTGATGCTGTCTCCTCAGCCGTTACCAATTTTGCATAAACCTCTACCTAAGGAAAGGAACCCCACTGTTCTGCTTCTGCCTTATGATGACTCCCCTGTGGATGAACTGCTTGAACTACTGATCACTGTTTAAAGAAAGATTATAAATATTGTTCTAACCCTTTAGAGAAGGAAAAAAAATGTTCCTTTTATACAATTTTTGCTGTCTGAAGGAATGGATGGCGGGGTTGATTGCACTGTGTGTGCAGCCCTCCTCCTGTGAACACTGTCTCTCTTATTTTCTCATTAATGCTGAATGGTGGCTGTATAAATACATGGAAAATAACATTGTACATTTGGGTATTTGCTAGGAAGGGATAGAGAAGTTGTTGCCTTTTTTTTTTTCTCTGTTTATTTGATGTTGGCATTTACTAGAAGATATTGCTTGTCCGATCCATATTGCATGGCATGATACAAATTACTTGGGACATGCAGCAATTAGCACTTGGTTTCGGTGCTAGTGCTGCTCTCCCTGGAAAGCCTGACAGATGGTAGGAGTGAAAGCTTTCCCACCACTTTCCCCAGTATGTTTTGCTGCCAAGTAATTATTACTTTACTGATTTCTCCAGTGCCTTTTTCCCGTGGCACTTACACATTTTGTAACTTGCTAAACACCCCTGCCTAATCTTACTGTGATGTGGTATGGCCACATGAGTAGGAATGAGACTCTACTCTTCCGTGGAAGAAAATAAAAGCAATAACTGTTTTTAAAGTTCTCATGAGCTGGCACATATTATCTGGAGAGATAGACTTGCCTGTTTCTCATTTAGGAATCTTTTTTTAAAAAGAAGGAAATTATCACTGGATAATTTTTTTTGCTTGAAAATCAGAACCACTGTTGTTTTTTTCCAAGCCAAAGTAGTAATTATTTTATACTTTTATATTGAAACTATATTTTAATAAATCCTCAGATACAAGCAGCAAAAGGTGCTTTCTCTGCGTTGGATTCCCAAGTAATTAGCTATGCCTTGGTCTTCCTTGTTTAGAAAAGTCTTCTTGTTGAAGTGTTGTATATTTAATAACTCTATGCGTTTTTTGCTTCCAGAGGATCTGGAAGGCAACTTTTCTGGGTGTATATTTATTTGTGAAAGTAGGTTATTTGTAATTCATATTGCTGCTTACTTTCAGACACATCTGTGACAGGAAGGCTACTGTGTCATTCTTTATTTCCTCTCTGGGCCAAACCTTCCATTTGGTCTCCTTGATAAGAGGTTTGTCCAGTTGTCCTGGGCTGCTTCAGTAATGGTGGCTCTGTCTAGGAGTGGGATTTTTTTGGAACACATTCTTCTAGGGGGTAGCTGGTTTTTTTGGACACAAACTGAGACAGGTTTCAAGTCTAAGGGAAAAAAACTTGACCTTCCTGTCGTAGCTGTCACTGTGGAGTAGACACCTGGGATTTTGACCTGAGGCAGAACGTGGTCTCCCTCACCAACCTCCATGTGGGGTTATCCCAATATATTTACAAACTGTAGGATGTGCCTGTGGAGTTTGGTGCAGTGTGGTTACTACTGAAGGAGCCTCGTGAAGCAGATGGGACTCATCTCTCCTGTCAGCAGCACCGCCGTGCAATGTGTTGACAAGGTCACCCGTGGTGCCTTTGTATTGTCACAAACAACTATAAAAAAAAAAACCTGCTGGGCTGTTCTTTTCAGCAGCAGTCTTGATTCACAAGCAGCAAACAGCTTTGCACTTGCTGTTTTCCCAAGTCCTTCTGGCATACAGAGGCCAAACTGGATTTTCTCAGCTCTGCCATTACGTTATGCTTCAAATCTATTCTATTCCTAATGTAAATCTGGTGGTGAGGATTGTAACTACAGTCCCACAGGTGCTCATTCGTGGAGCACTGGAAGGGTAATGTTAGTAAAGGCATTAAGGAAGCAGCATTCCAAAACAGAAAGTCTTCGTAGTAGGCACAAAAAGTATTTTCCCAACCTTTACTGGAATACTAATCCTGTTATGGGGAAAACTCCTAAAACCTAAAGGAAGAAAACCTGACTCAGTATTCATACAGAGCAAAGGGTGTTGTCAGGCTTACAAGTTACACTTCTGTCTGTATATTGTATATTTAAACGTTACATAGTTCTGAATGAAGTCCAGAACATCAATTTTCCAAGTTTATTTTATAAAATTACTTGCTGTCCTGGATAAGTAGGTGAATTTCTCATTGTTAATCTTTTACAAAGTGACAGAAAAGCGTGGGTTGGGGTTTTTTTTTTGGGGGGTGTTTTGTTTAAGAAATACCGGCTTAAAGGCTGGTGGGACAATCTTATTTTCAACTTTCTCAAACTGGTAGGCTCTGAGCTAATGGCGCTGTTATTGCAGCTGCTTTTCTGACTATTGTCTGCACTTTAAGCCATGATACTGAGTATGTTTCTCTCATTTTTCATCAGTGGAAATGGTCATGAAGGTTACACCTTGGGTACCTTTGTCACTGTGTGCCCAGGCAGTAACCAGACACAGACACGTGGATCTAAACATTGAGTGCACTTAAATTTTTAATTTTTTTTTATCCCTTATTTATACTAATGGTGTTAGGCATTTACCTCAAGCATTTTAAACATGGGTTATTGTATATCACTTGTTTAGATATAAAATACTTTCATGAAATAAAATATACTCAGTTGTTGCTGATTATTTGTTATCTAGAGGTCTAAAATATACTTATTAATTGAAACATGATCCGTTGTAACTTCAAAAGCCATTTTGGGTCACAGGTGTGTATTGGGCTAGGTTTGGGAGGAGTGGGGGGACACAGTTATTTGACTGTACTTTTCTAGGGCTTTGCTTTTATAGCAGATACTAGAAACCCTCATTCTCTAAGGCAAAGACCTTGGAACCAACAAGAGTGTGGCTCCTTTACAGGAGGAGTAAGTCAGAGGAGCTGAGCAAAGTCTCACTCTGCCTGTCTTCCAGCATTTTGCTGCTCCTGGTTTTCCTTTTTTTAACTTTTTTTCTCTTAATTTTTAACTTTCTTTTCTAAAATAATGGGGGTGGGAGGAGACTACTGAGCAAAGCCACCTGCAGAGTGCAGTGTACCTGAACAGCCTTGAGGGAAGAGTGAGGCAGACCATGACATATGATACACCACAGTGGATTTGAGAGTCAAATGAATACATAACCCAGGACTGTTCTTATCTTACATCTTTTTGTTTTCTTCAGCATCCGGTTGTTCATTATCGCTGTCATCAAGCAGTGCCTGGGCCTCTGCTAAAACACCAGCTGGATCATCTAGTTCAATCTAAATAAAAAGAATACAAATCAGTTATGCAGTGTAATTGAAGAAGCTTAAGGGTTTATAGATCTTGATTACTAGAGCATTAACGAAGAGTCTCCCATGTATCAGAACTTAGTTCATATTGCAGCCTTTCAATTATTGTTTTAGAAACATTGCTACACTCCTCTAATTTTATTAGTGTGTTGTACATCACTTCATCTCCTTGAAATAGCTCTGTGTGGAGTGGCTGAGTCTTCTTTAACTAAACACATTCTGGACAAAACTGGCTTTGATTTGTGGCCTGTCTCACCTGTAATTTTTAAAGGGTGAGGGTGTGTGAAAAGGTTTATGAATATCTATTACTTCCTTCATACTCTGAGATCAACAGATCTCTACCAGTCCAAAGCACAATAACAGCAGTGGAAATTGATGCTTTCTTTTTGCTCCTAGAGCAGAAGAGAATTGGGTCATCACTTGGTCTTCAGGGAGTTAAATAAACAGTCAGACTTGAACATCCTGCCTTAGTGTACTGGCAGCTCATCCCAGGCTGTTAGGTTGTTGAGGCTGTTCTGGGTGACCTTTGACAAACCACATAAGCTAAATATTTTTAGCTACAGAAGTGCTGCTCCTTTCACTCTTTTTGAAAAATAGAGATTGTTTTTCCCTGGTGGGTATTTGGGGTTTATTATGCTGTGCTGCTGTGGGTGTGCCTCGTTCTTACAGGATCAACTGGCTTGTCAAAATCGTGTGTGCTCACAGGGGCCTTTGCTATGGAAACCAGGATTTGATGAAAATGTCGGGGCAGTGAAGATGTAGCAGCTGTGTGCTTTGGAAGGCTGCACATGCCAGGTGTCATTTGCAACAGCCTTGTCCCTGGGGCAGAGGAAGGCAGGTGGCTTTACCTGCCAGGGGGCTGTGCTGTTCCCTGTGTTCCTGGAGCAAAGCAGCGTGCTGTGGTTACCCAGGGTGGTTCTGCTTGGCTCTAAGCAAAAAAGAGCTTCCCCACCCAGTCCTGCTGTAACCCCCCTCTGGAAATGTGATGCCCTTGTGCAGACCACGGGGGTTCAAGCTGAGATTTTGGCCAGTTGTGTCACCTGGAGCTACATCCAGTCCCTACTAATTCCCATTCCCTGTCTTCCTCTGAGGGCACGGAGCAGGGGTCAGGTTGTCCTGTCCTCCTGCAGCAAAATGATGTGCAAGGACCCAGTGCCTGTCAGGCTGATGGCCCAGTGTGGCCAAGTGCCTCACCAAGTCTTTGGGATGGGGACAGGCAGTGACTCTGCAGGGTGTGCCTCTCATGGGGACGGGGAGCAGAGGATGTTGGCTCTGGGACACCATCCACCCACCTTGGGACCAGGTGGGAAGCTGCACACACCTCTCTGCCCCCAGGGCTGCTGGACACGATGAGCCTCTGACTTGAAGTACTCAGGCAGAGCCTGCAGCTTCTCAGGTGTCTGCAGGGTCTGCTCAGCTTCATCAGTTGGGCTTGGGGAAATCATTTGGTGTTGACGCAAATCCCACAATTGTCTCTGCCTCTATTGTCCCTGTTTCCTTTGTGCTGCCTCAGGTCTCTGAGCAGTTCTGGCATGAGAACTGCACTTTTTCAGATGTAGGTGATTAGGAGGCTCCAGCGGAGGCTGGATGAGCTGTTTGTCCCTACGGGGCCATTGAGGACACTGCTGGCCAAAAGGCACAGTACACACCCTGTGAGTGGGCAGCCCCATGGGGGAAATCACTTGAGGAGTGAAATGCTATCTGGAGAGCTGACCCAAGTGCTGATGAATGCAAACATTGCAATCTCCAAGCAATTACCTCTGGGATTGGATACTGAGTAGGGGCCGGGGCTTTGTCTCTGTCGAAGTCAACCACAACTCCACACTTTGCTATATCTTCTGCCCAGGTGCCTTCCAGCAACTGTCCCTTATCTATGTAGAAGTATCTCCCTGGGCCATGCTTCTTTCCATCTTTCCAGCCTCCTTCGTATCGATTTCCGTTTGCTGCAAATACATGAACAGACCATGAAATGTGCACCATTTCATTAAGGGGTTACAAATGAAATCAAAAGAGCAAACCGACAGAGAAGGAGATCATGAGTTTGGCTCCTCTTAGTAATTTCCAGAGGGCTGCAGCACAGTGTGTCATTTTGCTTTCATAGTGCTCCATTTGCTGTTCCACAGAGGGAGAAGGGCTGTGGAAGGAGCCCACACTTGCCCACCTGGAACTGAGCAAGTGAGCTCAGGGTAAGGGACTGGTCACTGAGTCACTCCTCGCAACATGAAAAATTACAGGACACAACTTTCTGATTTGTCACTGCAACAAATCACATGGGATCTCTGGCTTGAAGAGAGGTTTGCTTGTCTGGGCAAGGAACAGAGTGCTGATTGCTGTCCAGTCAAAATAATCTCGATTTCAAAGAATACTTGAAGTTAGTTTTTCTCAATGAATTACAGGGTGAGAAACTGCTGAGTGTCTGAGCAGTTCAGGCAGTCAGTTACAGACTGTTTTTCCAGCTGTACTGCTTCTCTCAGCATTTTCCTGCAAGTTGAGAGAGAGTTTTTTGGGCTCTGTGCTGCTCTCCAGGAAATCTATCCATCATCAACAGGGAAAGCAGAGTTGCAAGGGGAAGAGAGCAGCCTCATCCTTGGATGCTGGTTGAGAAGGGGCATCACACCCAGGGTGATGCTGGGATAGCTCAAGGCCATCCTGCTGTCACTAGGAGAGCCCTCTGCTCAGCCCTTTTTCTACATGGAGTATTTCTAAGCCCAAAACCACAGGGATTCCTGACCAAATTAGTGGCAATACCTTTGACTCTCAGCTGAACTCTGCCATTCTTCATGACAGTAAGTAGACAAAATACTAGGGCACCCTGCATAGTGCTGCAGAGGTAGCTGGGGCCTGCCACAGTGCTGTAAAAAGGAAAAGCCAAAATCACTTCTGGGGAGCGTGGCTGCTGGGCTGCTCAGGCAGGGTCTGGTTTACAGGTTGGAGCTGTGGTGGTGGTTATCTTCAACTTTGATCTGGCTTATCTGCAACACGACTGGTGCAGGCAGCTCAGCTCCTGTGCTCCAGCCATCAGCAACTGAGAACCCCCCAAAATCACAGCCCTGGCTGCACTGTGGTGTCCAGCTGCTCCCATGCAAGCACCCGAGGCTGTGTGCTCAGTGCTGTGATCCCTGTGGACGTGCAGTGCTCCGGTACAAAGCCATTTGGGAATGGCTGGAGCAGAGGTGGCCGCTCAGCGCGGTGCTCCCGGCCGAGCTCGCCCTCGCTGGGCACGCTGCCACTACAAGCAATTTAATCTTGAGCTGCAGCTCATCGTGACCTCCACTGGAGAACTCCTTTTCTTTCACATCGCAGAGCTGCTGGCACGTGGGCACACTTCCAGCAGCTGGGCTGAATGCATTAGGCTTGTGGGTATGAAATAATTGCTCCGGCTAATTTTATCCAAAAGGAATCCAGCTCGCAGTCGGTTGCGGGCAATGCTGGAGGCAAGGGGGCTCTGAAATGGTGCATCAGCCACGGCTCAGCCCGCAGGGGCTGTTGGTTCGGAACTAACAGGGACTTTGACGGGAGCGCAGCAGATCAGTGGAAGATTTCTCCCTGGAAGCAAGTGCTGATTTCATACAGATGAGCCATCGGTCCAAAGTGACTTTATAGTCAGCACAGTTATGCATGAGATGTGCAGAGAAGGTCATGCCTATTCTTCCCAGCTGCTTTGCTTAGCTAATTACTAGCCTTGAGATCACTTTCAAGCAAAAAAAATTAAAAAAAAGAATAGATGAATAATAATATGGAGATAATATTTCTTCAAATGTTCTTGGAATGCCGTGTCTTGTATTGCAAAGGACTGGGATTGGATTCTTGGCTTCAGGGAAAAATGCATTAAACTCCAAGGAATATATAGGGGAAAAAATCCAGATTTCTGTATTTATGCTGAGATTGCCCCTAACATTCCCAACCCATGATGTGCTTGGTGTTATTTATGGAAAAGAATTGTGTACTAATGAAACCCCTGCGTTCACTCAACATGAGCCACTGTCGGAAGTAAGAGAGGTGATGGAGTGAACTCAACAAGAAAATTCTCTGTTGTTTTTCTTTTCCTGTGCTGGAAACTGGACTCCTCTTTGGTATGCAGAGCTAAAAAGTCTGTCTGGCAAAGTGCCTGGCTTGAAAAGAGAGACTTGCTCTTCTCTGACCCAACAGTATATTATCTCTAACCCGAACCATCCCAGTCATTTAAATGTAAATCACAGCAAAAATAAGCTTTCATGTGTGTGGGCTTGAGCAGCACAACGCCAGCCCTTGCACAGCCTGTGCTGCCTCCAGCCCCAGAGCAGGAGGGGAGGGATGACACGGAGCAAGGCTGCAGCAGGAGATGAGACGGAGCATCCAGAAATCTGGGTGGCAGAGACACGTGGAGAGCAGCATGACACCAAATAGGTGCAAGAGGCAGACAGGCGGCCAGGGTGAGGATGGCCGGTACTTACGGAGCCGCAGCATGCCCTGCCCGTTGGGCTGATCCGCCTCCCACTGTCCCTCGTAGCTGGAGCCATCCTCGTAGCACATCCGTCCCCAGCCGCTCCGCACCCCGTCGCTCCACTCGCCCTCGTAGCGGTCCCCACTGGGGTAAAATGACACCCCCTTGCCCTGGACAGCAGCACAGGGATGGCTGGTTAAGAGCTGTGCTGTTGCAAGGGGTGAGTGTCCAGTTTTGGGACATCTCTTTGATACACCATATCTTTGTTTATTACTCTTACATGTGGCTGCTGGCAGCCCAGCTCGGTGGCTGTTCTCCTGCTGAGGGAAACGAGCTGGGGTAGTATGGGATTTTTTTTGGCAAATGCTTTTATTCCCATGACAAACCCTCGGGTTTATATCTCAGTGTGTTATTATTGGCATGGTTGCTGCTAATATTTAGCTAAAAGTGGGTTTTACTAGTACATAAACCTGTCTGGGGATAGGCAGCATTGAAGGATGTGTCTCTCCACATGGGGATTTCATGTCTTTCAACCCTGATGATGCTTCCTACAGCCGAGTGTGTTCCAGGCTGAGCAACTCCATCCCTTGTTTGTCTTAAGTTTGCCATTAAGAGAAGTCCAGAGGTATCCCCTATACCAGGAAGTGATACCAGTAAGAAATGTTTCCATATAACTAATGAGTTTTCCCATAGGAATAAAGTGTTTATCTCTGAACAAATAATAAAATCAGTTCTGGAAATAACTGATTTTGAGTATTAATTTTACTAAACTTCATGGATGTAAAGGATAAACTTTTGTAGAAGAAAACCTGACCCTAGTGGCACTTGGATGTCATTACAAATCTTACACCAAAGCTCAATTATCCAAAATATAATCTCAAAGAACAGGAGGGGAAGCTCCCTCCAAGAGACTGGAGCCACACACCAATTACAAGCCTTTGTGGTGATGAGTTTAATTTAAGAGCATACACCAAGGCAAACACAAGGTTTTCATTGTCAGATCCAAAAACATTCTACAAGGATTTTGCACATGAGATTGCAGTCATTACTACCAGATGACTTTCTCATTGTGTTCCTTTTAGAAAATGCAGTGATTTTATGTGACAGGCTTAATTTCCAAAAGAAGTCATGTTATTTACCTGATATGCTGTAAGACTCCCAGAAGAAGGTACATTTTTCCACAGTGCTTATAGTAGAGGTTCTTCCAATTGATTCAAGGATGAGAGGAATGAAAGGGATGAGTGGGAAGGATTAAGAGATGGGATAAGAAGGCTCTCATGCTGTTTGGCCAAGCTGCAGGTGGGTCTGAGTAGTAACCACTGGTGGAAGGTTGGGGCTGTAGGCTGGTACCCGTGTACAGTGTATGTGTGGGATGAGTACCTCTGCAGCACTTCCATAAAATCATGGATTTTTACTCTTGATCCTTCAATTCAGCCTCACTACTGGGAAAATTAATATTCTAAGTGATTTTTTTGCATGTGTGCACCCAACCCTTCCCCATGTTTTGGGTCACACTGCCTCACTGCTGGCACATGCAGGAAACCTCACTTACAGTTTTTTGGCCGTTTTCCCACCAGCCTGTGTACACCTTCCTGTATTCCTTGGTGACAGGGTCAGGAATGCTGTATGTGCCATAACCATGCCGCTTCCCAAACTTCCAGTCACCGCTGTAAATAGCTCCGGTCTTTTTCCATATCTGGGTGCCTTTACCTGTTTGACAAACAAGGGGGACCAATGTGGTTGTTCAGGACAAGGGTGTCCATGGCTGCCTTCCTGCTCCATCCCAGGCAGGGCCACTCTCCCTGCAACAAGGCAGGCTTATGTCTGGGATTCAGTTTAGCTTCCTGAGTTGAAACCATCGTTAATCTTGATCAGGGGCTTCCTGTGTGGCCTTTGCTGAATGCACTTAAATCTTTCCAAACCTCATTTTTACTGCTTGTAAACAAGCCTATCCTGCTCTGGTTGCTCAGGGCTCGGTCAGGGTCTCCTTCCCCTGCTCTGTCTCCTGCAGCACCCACCACAGCTTGAGGATAAATTAAGATTGCTGAAGCCAAGTCAGGGGCTGAGACAGCTCCAGGGACTGTGCAGCCAGGGCACATCCCAGTGCATGGAGCTTACTGCAGTTTGCTGTGCTTGGAGAGGATTTTTAAACATATGTAATAGAGATATTTTGGGTAATTTCCACGGAGTGCATGAAAAAGCTTTTTAAGTTACCTATTAAAAATGCCTCTGAGTACATTTTTGCATTGTATATATCAAAGACATACATATATATATAGTCATACATGAATGAATGCTCTTGCAGGAGCACATAGAACCACTGACTGCTCCCTGTCCCTAGAACCTTTGTAAGGGCATCTAAATTGGTACTTCTTCTCAAAATGATCTATCTTACCATGTTTCAAGTTGTTCAGCCATTCTCCAGTATACTGATCCCCATTTACAGCATAAACCGTGTGTCTTAACCCACATTTCTGGGCTTTCCTTTCCCATTCATAATAGAGAGGCTCTCTAGCCCTGGGGTACTTGACAATGGGCATATTGTTCGTGTCTGGAAAAGAAAACAAATGATTATCAGCAATAAATTAGAGAAACTACTAAGGCAGGTAATGGGCAAAACAGTACTTGTGAGCTATGCTTTAAGATGCACCCGAGGCAGTAACTGATGCCTGGCTTTGAGGGGTAAAAGAGAGATCTAACAAACAGGAGATAGACTCGGAGGTGAGAGTGGTCACCAGTAAACCAGAAATAAATGCTCAAAGGTGGCTGTAGAAACAAGAGCAAGTTACTGTGAATGTCAACATCTAGAGCTCGGCTGGAGCCCGGCAGGGTGGGATGCTCTCCGAGTTTGTCTCCTGGGCTCCCCCTTCTGTCCTGATCCGCTGGACTGAGCCACAGTGAGGGATTTTGGTTTGTCTCTTCCTTCTCGGCAAAACAGAGCTCTGGTTCCTGCTGTGCTGCGGTGCCGGGGAGCATGAAACTTGGAAGGAGTGGGGAAAAGAAGGTGCTTCAGGTCCTTGCTAGGGAATAAAAGCTGGAAATTATAACTAAGAAAGCACTATTCGTTCTCAGTTCTCCACACAGCAGTGGGAAATGGTCATTCGACAGCTAAATGGGGGGGATATCATTGCTGAAAAGAGTACTTATGTGTCCAGGATGAGCTTTCCTACGCGATATGCAGCTGTAGTGCCTGTCCCATGCTGCTCCTTCCCGTGGGGCTGTGGGGAATGCAGGCCGGGCTGGGGAACCTGCCCGGGCACGGCACAGTGAGCTCAGACCTGGGAGGGGTAGGGGTTCCAGCCAGGCTGCTGTGGGAGGAGCGGGGCTGAACAACACCTTGCTTTGAGGACACCGAGGACAAGGATCTGTCATTGAGTACGGGGGAGTCACAGCCGGCTGCACCGGATAGTTTTTCAGCAACACACAGGATACACCACAACTGCTGAGTTCCTCCCTCACCTTTGGGTGCTGCAGCCCCTGGAGATGGGGGTTCTTGTCAGTATTTGCCAAGGGATGGGGGTTTGCAGGACACAGAGCCACATGTTGCCTGTTTGCATCTGTCCTCCCCTTGCTGAGGGAGAAGAGCCAAGCTACAGCTACTTGCACCCACCCCGACACCGGCTGTGATGAGAAGTCTCCTCACTATCCGTGCCAGATGGGAGCATCACTCTCCCACCACCGCATCCGACCACATTTTTAACTCAAAGCTTAGGATTTACAAACCCCGGGGAGGATTCCCAGCTGCGGGGGCAGTCCCAACACCCTTCCATCTGCTCGCCAGGCTCTCCGAGGCACAGCCCGCGCAGAGCACCCGGGGTAATGCGGGCTGCGGGACCCGCCTTTATTTGCTGAATCCCCTTCCAAATTTACGTCAGCGATGCCAGGTTTGCGTAAATGATAACGCAGTCGGTATTCGGCGCCGTGGATGTTTTTAGGCACCTACTACAAGGGCGCGGGGGGGCTCTCGGTGCCGAGGGCCCGAGGCTCCCATACGGCTCTGTCCTCGCCGCTGCGCTTGGGGAAGAGGCTCTTACAGACCCCGCGTCCTCCTCCAGATGCTGCTCTGCGAGTTTTGTCTGGTTTCTGCTAAAACGCAGCTTTAGTTTGCACGGCCCTACAGGAAGACCATTTTCCCCCTGGCTCTTCGCAGAACTTCAGAGCAGTTTAGCTACAAATACAGTTTTTGGTTTAATCTTACATCTTACTTTAATGAATGGCAAGGAGGGAAATACACCTGGCTGCAGAAAAGAGGCTCTGACTGTTCTAAGAGCACTGTGCCTGCCACCTCACTGTGTCCCCTTGTACACCCTGCCTGCTGGTCCCCCGGCCCCGAGGATGTCGCGGCTGCGCTCAGCCCTCGCAGTGACCCATCACCACGGCCCTGCCCCGCACCGGGCTCTCAGTGCCAGCACCCTCCAGTGCAGCAAAGCCACCCGCAGCCCCTCCTCGCCCCCGGGGCGGTACCTGCGAGCGGAATGCCTGTTGCTGTCCCTCCCCAGCGAGCAGCGGTGGGAGCGCACGGCGGGGAAAGCCCACCTAAGACACCCTCGGGTGTGACCCACGCTGTCCTGCCGCCCCCATCCCGAGGGCCAAACCGCGGGCACCGACCTGTGCTGCTGCCCCTCGGGTGCTGCCTGGTGCAGCGGCAGGGTCGGCATAGCAACATGACAAACTCCTGGGCTCTGGGAGCGGCTCCGGGCCGAGAGGGAGGGAGGGAAGGAGGGAGGTGGGACCCGGAGTCACACTGGGGAGCACCAGGGATGGAGCCGGAGCCGCCGAGCGCACCCCGCGATCTGCAGCTACGTGTCTTGGGTTCAGGGGTTTCCAGCAGGATATAAAGTGCAACGGTATAAAGTAAAGAATATGAAATAAGCAACACGTGTTTCACCCCGGGCACCCAGCAGCAGAAGGCTGCAAATGAAAGCACTGATTGCTAACAAATAAATCAGCCTTGAAAATGTCAGAGGAAAGGAGAAACCCCCTGAAAATGCACATCAGAGGTCTTAAAGGAGAAATCTGAATAAACCTGACACTAATTCCCTCATCCATTACATTTCTTCCGCAGCCACAGAGAGCAGGGACTGCCATTATGGCCTTGTGGGTGTCTGTAATAATCTTCCCTAATGGATAATTAACTGTGCACATTTCCAGCATAAAACCGAGGTCTCCTATGACTCCCATGAGCTAAATGCATTTGATTCTCATCCTTTTGCCACATTTTTTGGGCACAACTCTGCAGGCTGGGTGGTTGAAATGTTGAGGCAGGTGGGAAATCTTGTGATGAAAACAAAGCAGCCGCCTCCGTGGAGCTGAGACACAGCCTGGTCCTGGTCGCGGTCTCCCCTTCTCAGCTGTTTTTTGTGTGTTTTGTTTCTATTTCTCTTGTTTCAGTCTCACAGGCATTGGCCACTGACACCAAGGAGCACCAGCAAAGCCTCCTTCACGAGGGAGTGACGGGGCTTCAGTTCTGTTACTGTTGGCACTGTTGTTCCAGTTCTCTGGCAGTTAATTAAATCTTACATTTATTAAGACCGAAAGGAAGCTGTTAAATCCATCCATGTAAATTATGCTCTAACTCAGCCCATTATTCTGCCAACACAGTTCATTGCAATGGACTTTCAGCTCTCCACTTAATGCCAGGTTGGACAGACTGAAGAGCAAACCAAACACTGGGAGGATGTGTGTGGAAACATGCCTGGAAACATGCCTTTCTGGAGCAAGGCCCTGTGACACATGAGGCACCCTCGTTTTCTTCACTTTAAAGAGTAAGATTTAAAAAAATTATAAATAAATGAAGCTCAAGGCACTCGGTATTCTGAAACCAATCTTTTTTGCACTGAAAGGAGACAGCTGCTCTGAGCTGAGTTTGCTCTCACAAAGCTTGGGGAATCACCCAAGTGAAATGCCCAAACCAACTGAAAACTGTCATAATCAATACTTTAAATTTATTCTGGGAACTTCGTGGAATAAATAGAGAAAAAACATTTAGAGAAACATATGTTGGAATTCTTTAAAGGTGAAGAATGTGACAACAACATACTGTGGAAGTAGGATGCTCAGATGTGTGTTTCATTCCTGCTACATTCAATAGGAAAGCCAGAGGAAAAGGTGGGAGGGTCTTGGACTCCAACCAAGCCTGTATTGGGTGTAGCCGGATGAGCACGGAGAGGGTGCAGTGCTGAAGGAGCCTCCCCACCACTTTGCTTTTAAGAATTAGTATCAGCAGGATTTAGGAGGGATTGAAGTGAAAGGTTTGAGGTGTAAACTTCACTGGTTGACTCTGGCTTAAGAGACAGACTTGCAGGAAAGTGTTTCTTTAAAAATCTTCCCTCCCTTTTGCTGGGGGCAGCTCTCTCAAGATAAAAACCATGTTGATTTTACATCAAAACAACCTGAAGTAAGAACCCTGGGTTATCTGGAATGCTTGGGCACTTAGATAGTCATGCAAAGTGAAAGGTAGAAGTCCTTGAAGCTGACACCAGATACCTTTTCCTCATGAGTTTCTGTTACTGCACATTTACAGCTAATGGTTTCTGCTTAACTACCTGCAATAAGGTAGAGGTTCAAATGTAGAATTATGATGTTAGTTGGTGAAATCACCCAAAGTTGAGAATTATTTACTGTGCAACTGTGGAGTCCTTTGCAGGACTCTCAGTACTGTTGGAGGCAGATAAATTTGGCCATACTTGAGTTACTGCTTCACTTGAAGTGCTTAATTTGTTCCTTAACTGAGAAATAACTCCAAATGAATACAAGATGAATCAGCAGTATCAACTTCCAGCTGAAACATGAGCCAAATATTTTATTTATCATGGGTTATTGTCACCTGATGGTAGAACAGGGACTCGTCTACATTTATATTTTGTCCCTTCCCTTTTGCTCTGCTGGAAAGAATCTGTATTTCTAGGAGAGGGAAAAAGCATCAAAGGAAACAGCCTCAATTACCCTAAGAGAAAAGAATGAATGGAATTTGCGTTCAGGGTGGAGGAAGGTGAGGGAAAGGAGCTCACAAGTGACTGTACATATGTAACTAGGTGTACTCCAACAAAATCTAACATCAAAAGAACAAACAGTCACAGTTTCACTGTGATCCTTGACTTGATTTATTAACTCAATTTCTTTGATATTTTTCCTGGCAGTGAACTGTTGATGAGTTGGAGATTAATTGAGGTAAAGGCAAACCAGAGATTTTGAGTTTGTAGATTTGCTGCGCAGTGGCCTTAGATGATCTCTGGCAGCAGAAAACAACCACTAAAAAGCTGCAAGATACCTAGAAAAATCATCATGAAATATTCAAATTCAGAGGAAGGGCTCCATTCCTCCTGTGTTGCCACAAGTGAAAGAAAGGTGGGATGTGGGAACCCTAAGCACTGGCTGCACAAAGCCCTGCTCCGTGTCCAGCCTGAGGGGTGGGAAGATCTGACCCAGGTCTGCAATTTAATTACAATCCATAGTTTCCATACTTACCAAGCAAAATTATACACACTACAATAAACAAATTATCTAGATCTAGTTAAAACAAGATCGTTGTTATCTTACCTTGCTTTGGTTTTATTCATAAAGATGTGATTGAAATAATGAGATTAAATAAAGACCTACAATCTCCCAGGAGGTGGAGAGAGATTACAGGTAATTCTGAAATCTTTCATAACAGTGCAGCATTAAGTAATGTAGAACCAGGTGTAAGGCCAAGTGTGCTACACTCACACTGTGTTTAGTGAAGTTGTTTCATGTTTTCTGTGTTAAAGAAAATACACATCTCTTGAATGGATATTAACTAGCATGTCTTAGTTGAAAAGTTGAAAGAAATCTTATGAGGTTCTAATTATATACAGCCACAACATGCTTAAGAATTTTCCTTGTCAAGAGGTAGGGGAGAGGTAGGAAAGTTTGGAATAAAGGTCTGGTGATGCCTTGGTGTTCCTGGAGAGCTTCAGGGCCGGCACAGCATGGCTGTGGGTGGGAAATGCTCAACATTTCCTGCCTTTGTATCCACAGCCCCCGCAGAAACACTGACCACAGCCCTAAAGAAATGTCATCAGGCTATAGAATTACAGCCCAGGGCAAACACTCATGGCTGATATCAACAGCTTTCTTCTGCCTTTTTGAGGCTTTTAGCTCAGCAGTGAAAGAGTTTTAAGGGTTATTTATGATTTACAATGTATTCTAAGAGTACCTTTTTCTGAATGTTAAGACTGACACAAGCAATTGAAGTGTTTCTACTTATATGTTTTTCCTTACAGAAAATAAAGTCCAGTCTGGACTCCCCCAGCTCTTCATGAGGGTGTCAGCACCCCAGCCTGCCCTCAACAGCAAGGGGTAAGATACAGCTACATCTTAGGGGTGACTGTGATAGAGTGAGCTGATGCAGTAACTGCAAGGGAGGAGGGAGTATTTTCATGAGGGAAGGAAAAATAATTTTGCTGGTAGGGAGTACTCTAACCTTGAGGTGAACTGGAAAGTTTAGTCACGTATCCAGTGCAGAATTAAAGCTGTGATCTGAGATATGATCCTTTTTTCTTCCAAATGGTGTAATCCAAAATCCAGGCTTCCTGTAATATAAAATCCTGTTACACAGGGCTGGGGACAAATGCTGGAGTCTGACGAAAATTTAATACAGACATTCCTATGACATTTCTACTACGTTTATCAGTTTATTATTCTACTCCAGGATTATCAAGGCCTGCCACAACACACGTGTTTGATGTTTGGATGATCACAGCCTCATTGGACGAGCAGCAGGGACAATGCAACATCCCTGGGGCAGGTGGTTTCTAACTCAGCACAAATCCCAAACCACTGCAAGCTCTGAGCAGGTTTCTCTGGAAACCAAGCACAGAGGCAGGGAGCAGGTCTTCGACTGCATTTCAGGTGTCCACCCACACACATATGAAAAGAACGTGCCAAAAGGGCATAGGACAAGCAAACAGTGGGAATTCAGACGTAGAGAAGGACCAGGGACAGCAAGAACACTGAGGAGCATCTTCACACCCTGTGTGTTTGGTTGTTTATGCCAAATCCAAGGAATCAGGATCACTGCATACACTCCTCATGAAAAGATAGCATGCCACTTGTGCTTTTACTCTGGCTTCACCCCCCTCCTACCCCTTTAACCTTTTGTTTATTTTTAAAATTTCTTCCTTCCCCCTCCCTTTTTCCTCCTCTTTGTCTGTTTCCATCATTTCACAACAAACCCGCTTGACAAGAAGCTTGGTGCCGACATTTAGAGCCTTCCCATCTCCCAGGCATCACCCCCTGCCCCGGGAGCTCCACATTTGCTCACCAGCAGCTCCCCGGAGTTGGGCTGTGCCCAGAGGCCACTGCTCAGTGCTCCCAGTTGGCCAGTCCAGGCTCTGAGCGGGTTATTATTGTAATAATGGAGAGATCAGGAATGTTCTTGCCCTTTTCTCTGGTATTCAGCCCCATGCCCAGGCCCCAGGCAGCTGCAGGGCTGGGCTGTCTCGGCCCAGGTGTGTCACCTGAGCCAGCAGGGCCCTCAGAGGGTCCCCGTGCACAGAGGGTTTTATCTCCAATGTCACCCCAGGTGTGACAACCCACCCTTCAGGGGAAGGAAGGTGCTTCATGGAGCACTTCAGGTGCTGCCACAACACGAGGGGACCTGGGAGAGGCACAGGCTCCCCAGGAGGTGACCAGAGGGACAGGTGGCAGTCGGTGAGGGGATCCCTCACCTAAGGGGAGTGCTCACCTGAGGGGATCCCTCACCAAGGAGATCCCTTACCTGAGGGGTCCCTTACCTGAGGGGATCTCTGCTATGTGGGGAGCCCCTCACCTGAGCAGATTCCTCCCCTGAGGGGTCCCTTACCTGAGGGGAGCCCTGGCCAGATGGGAGCCCTCGCCTGAGGGGGTCCCTCATCTGAGGAGATCCCCAGTCTTAGGGGAACCCCCCAGTTGAGGGGGTCCCTCACCTGAGACGATTCTTCCCCTGAGGGGTCCCTCACCTGAGGAGATCCCTGGTTTGAGGGGAGCCCTCATCTGAGGGGATCCCACTTGAGGAGATCCCTGTTCTGAGGGGATCCCCCACCTGAGGGGATCTCTCCCCTGAGGGATCCCCCACCTGAGGGGGTGTCTCACCTGAGGGAAGCTCCCACCTGAGGGATCCCTCCCCTGAGGGGATCCCTCACCGGAGGGGAACCCCCACCTGAGGGGAGCCCTCACCTGAGGGGACCCCCGACCGGAGGGGGTGTCTCACCTGAGGGGATCCCTCACCTGAGGAGATCCCTGTTCTGAGGGGAGCTCCCACCTGAGGGATCCCCGCCTGAGGGGGTGTCTCACCTGAGGGGGTCTCACCTGAGGGATCCCCGCCTGAGGGGGTGTCTCACCTGACACACCTGCCCGAGGATCCCCCCTCACCCGCAGCCCCCGTTCCCTGAGGCGCCTCGGGGCGCGCGGGGCGGGGCCGGCGGGAGCGCGCGCCGGGGCCGCGGGGCCGCGCCTCGC
>JAWWEE010000034.1:11273935-11312917 GCA_035221455.1 Xenops minutus | reverse complement strand
CCCCCAAAGGGTCGGGACATCCCCCCAAAGGGTCGGGACATCCCCCCAAAGGGTCGGGACATCCCCCCAAAGGGTCGCGGTGCTGCGGTGCCCGAGCGAGGGTGGCACAGGGGACGCTGGGGTGGCTGTGCACAAAGAGCAGCGCAAACAGCGCTCGCCCTGCCGGCGTCTCTGCGCCGTTCCATTTCCCGTGGTGGGCTGCGAGGGGCTCAAGTGCTGCTTTGCCATCTCGCAAAGGTGCACCGAGGGACAGAAAGGCCAAGAGCTGCTCTGCAAAACGCTTTTACCTCCAGGAACCTTCCCTTCCCTGCATGTCATCAGTGCTGCACCTATACAAGTGCTTTAAATCTTAAAGCCGGTTTTAAAGCACGGCAGGCTGTTCTGGTCTGGAGACTGTTTTAGCCTCTTTTAGGCTGTTAAACAGAATGTGCACACACACACAAAAAAGTGTGATTTCCAGATTTAGCTCGTTGTCTTAATTAAAAGTGAGTTCAGGTTGCGTGTCTGTTAGCAGAAGGGAAGGCTGGGTGCTGGGGGGTGCCAGCTGGTGTGGTTTTGTTGGTCACTTGTTTGCTATTTGGACTGACTGTCCCTCTCACCGAGCACCTGAGCCTGACCTAAACCACAGCTAAATGTCGGTGACTTATCCCTGCTCCAGTTTCCCCTGTAAAAGGCAAGGAGAAACCCTCCTTAGTGGGGTGGCAGCCCCTGGTGACACAAGGTGTTATTGTTGCAGAAGAGGGGAACAGGGCACTCTCCTGAGGACATGGCTCTGCTCCAGCTCCATGAGATGCTGGTGGTGTTTAAATGTTCTTCAGAGGAAGGTCCTGTGCTCCTGAACTGGATTCAAGTCAAACCCCAGCTCTGGAGTAAGAAACTACTTCCATCTGGGTGTCCACTCATTCTTGCCCTTTCACGTGGCTTTCTGGATGCACTTGCAGCATCTCTTGCTCTCGAGGAGCCTGTTTTCCCCAGCAGCAGCTTGACCCCCCTCCATGCCTGCATCACCCCCTGTCAGCAACCTTGTTGGCTGCCCTGACTCATCTCCAGCTGGAAATGCTGGCCTGGTTCTCTGTTGGTGTTTCCCAAGGTACTTTGGTCACCCCCAGTCAAAGGGTCTCCCTTGCAAAGCCAGCAGAGAAAAGAAATTATGGTGGTCAGGTTTTTTGGTGTGTTGAGGGCAGCATTGGTCCTGTGGGGCAAAATGATCTGTGTTTCATTGCACTCCTGCCTCGTCTTGTATTGTATAACTGTACGTTCTGGGTTAGGGGCTGTATCTTCCTCCTGCCAAGGAGGACCTTGGACTCAGGTTGTAGCTCCTACCCCCTCTCTGCTGGCTGACACAGGGCATGGGGGGCTGCACTTGTATTTGGGGGGCTTGCAGGGCTTCAAAGGGGCACTGAGCATCCCCTTGGGGCAGAGGGGTCCCGCCGTGGGCTGGGCTTGGGGATATCCAGGTTTGCAAAGCTCTCCTAACCAGCTACATCTGCAGATTTTTGTTGTTTAGGTTGCCAGGGCAGTGCCTGGTCTCTGGAGCAGCAGCGTGAAGACAGCTCAGGGTTGGGGGGCATTGCAGTTTTGGGGCAGGGAAAATGCAATTTGCTCTGCAAGTTTCCTAATTTAAACCCTGGGTATGAACATGGCACTGGATTTGGATTAGGACACTGCCGTCAGTGGCTCTCCTTGTAAGCAATCGTCCCTTGGCAAATAAATAATCTCACTTGTAGCAAGTGTTATGTTCTTCTAAACAACAGTGTCATTTTCAAACCATTATCCTGATGTTTTTGGCTGGGGGTAGAATTTATCAGCTCTCAACTCGCCTATTTGTGTTTTCAATAAATACTTGAACACTTTTTTTGGCAAAGAGCTTTTTACGCCCTTTGAATCAGCCTTTTATGAGAAGTTGTTGCATGACATCTAGAGAAGCCAGATGAGTTACTGTGCAATCCAGGGAGCCCTGAAGTCCTGCCCATGCCAAGCAAAGCCAAAATGATCCAGAAACAATGAGAGCTGCAGTGCCTGGCCATGGGTTATTTTGGTTATCAAGGTCTTTAAATCGGATACTGGAGCTTGTTTTGGATTGTGCTTGTAAGTAACAAACATCTACCAGCTGGGTCCTGACAAGGAGAAGAGCAAAGATTTGGTTTGTGTGGTTTTACCACCGTGTTTATGCTTTGGTGTGACTTTTCTGTGGTCATTGATGTGCTGGTTGATGAAGCAGCCATGCCAACAGCCACATTACCTGCGCTGTCTCTTGGCACTAACTCTGCAAACTTTGATTTCCAAGTTATTATAGATCTTAGAATTGACCCCGAGGTCATTGCTTGGTGCCTGGTGAGCCCTTCCTGAGACCTCCCTGCACTGGGAAGGTGGTGAAATCATTGCAAAGAGCAGGAAAGCAGAGCATGGGTATTCCCGAGTGGAGGGAGGGCTGTCAGAGCAGAGGCACCTCGTGGTGGGTTTGCAGTTGGTGAGCACGTCCTCGTTAGAGCTGAACACTAATTGGGGGCTTCAGAGGAGCAAGAAACTGTGATAAAGAAGTTCCTCATCTGATGCTGCAGGGAGAGAACAGGTCCAGCTCTTAAAGTGGAGTATGGGGCAGTAGGTTGCTTGAACATCCATGGGATTAGGATGGCAGTGGTAGCTGGAGGTGCCTAAACTCCCTGACCTGGATTTGTGTCTTTTTTCCCTCCCCTTTAGGTCCTCATGATCTTTTCCCCCCCAGATTTAATCTTGCTCTGAAATTGGAGTGCCTGCTCTGTGGTTTAGCCACCTGTTTGATGGGAATGGATCAAGATCAAATGGAGGATTAGGGGATTCAAGGATTAGGGGCTCCATTGCAGGGTGGGATGGGAGTGAGGAGCTCCTGAGTGGGAAAGCTCATTAGAAAGAGGAAATGAGATGAGTGTAGAGGATGCTTTTCCTCTTGCAGGAATTTCATCAGTGTCCATTTGAGCCCTGTTAGATCTGTGCTGGTTTGGCATCTGCCCCTCCTTACTTGTTGGCAGTGGTGCCTGTTGGCCCCCCAAAAAAAGGATGTTTTTTGCTTGCCTCAGAGCCGAGGACCAAATGCCATGAGTAACCTAGAAAGGCTCTTCCTACCAACCATCTCCTCTTCTCCTGCAGGAAACACACAAAGTTTACAGGCAGAAACTAGAAGAAGTCACCAGCTTGCAGACAGCCTGCAGCAGCTCCATACACCGGCAGAAGAAGACACTAAGGGAACTGAAGCACAGCCTGCAACGGTAACAGGAGACCTGGAGGGTGGAGGAGGCAGGGATGGGGTGTTTCTCCTTCCCAAAGGGCTGAAATGGTTGGATTTTTAGCATTTTAATCTACAATCTGTGTTGCAGTGCTAAAGTTGCTCCATATTATAGCCAGGTAAGATGTCAATAACTGCATGAGAGATGGAGCCCTGTAAACAAAGGATTTTGAGGGAGCCAGTGTGGGTTTCATCCTTGCAGTGTGCCCTGCAGGACCCTGCAGCTTTTGGTCTCTGGGGTTTGCCAGGTGAGCAAAGCTTTGCTCCATAAGCTGCAACTGTAAGAGCAATAAAGAGCAATATCAGCCCTTGACCCTGGAGGTGTAACTTACTCCTGGGTGGATTTACAGGAGGGAACTGTCTGTCTGTGGCTGCTTGGCTGGTCCCCAGGAGCCACAGGCTGGATTCCTTGTATGCAGGTCTCAGGACAGCACCTCCAACACCCTGGGCTGCTGGCTCTGCTGCACATTGCTCTGTTTTACATTAATTGCTAAACCCATGGTTTGCCAATAAATCATCACCTCTGTGCCTTGTTACATCCTTAAATATTTCATACCTGAACAGCTGCAGCCTCTGCAAGGGCACGGCCTGAAATTATGCACAAAGTTCCCAAGGTGGATGGAGTTCCTGCAAAAAAAGCACATTATTCCCAAAGTGCTCTGTTAGGGAAGAGCACACAATCCTGTCACTGAGCTGATAAAAAGAGAAGCTGACTGATAAAACAACTGGTTGAAGTAACTTAGAGCAGCATAAGCCTGACACTGAAATAAAGTCATGGTGAACCAAATGGTGCTGCAGAAACACAAGAGCAAAGTGCACGATGGCATCACCTCACACAGTCAGCTTTTTAACAGCGTGGGTTTTACGAGGACATTGTTTTCCTCTTCAATAAAAAGGCGGTGAAAACATGAACAGGAGTATCTTGTTTCTGTGTTCTTGCAGGTGCAAGCCCAGAGCGAGTGCTGAGGAGTTTGCTCTCATTCAGGAGATCAGCAGCCAGATCAAGGAGAGGCAGAATGCCTTCTTTGACATGGAAGCCTACCTGCCAAAGAAGAACGGGTACGTGCTCCCCGGGGAGGAACACGCTCCAGGAAGGCTGCTCTCCTGAGTGTTCTCAGCAGTTTGCTCCTGAGGGATAAGGTGCATGTTGAAGAAAGACATGTAAAATTGGATTAGTCATAAATCTCTTGCTGAGCTGCTGTGTCAGTGGTACACAGAATTCATGAGCTGTGAGTGTATGTAAACGCACTGTGTGTGGGCAGTGCAGGTTTTCTGTTAAAATGAAAGGAACCTGCATTGGTGATGTTTTCCTGGGATGATTCTTTTTCAGATTGAATCAGCATAAGAATTTTCTTGCTCTCTTTTTTTTTTTTAAATAACGTTTTCAACCAATTTTAAATTTATACTTTCCTTCAAACAGGGTTGTCAGGACTGATTCATGTCAGTTGTCAAGGGCTGTGTGATGCTGCAGCCCCTCACAAGTTTATGTGAGAAACTTTTCTTCCAATTTCTCCCTGTTATTTTGGGTTTGGACAGTGCATTTTATACATCTTGCCCTTAGACTGTAGGGCAGAAAAGGGCCCAGGAAAATAAACCTCTTCTTTAACTTCCTGGAGATGCTGTCCAGTCTTTCCATGTTTAAATCCCCTTCCGTGGTCTGTCCCTCCAGTTGGCTTTAATTAAAAACCTCCAGCAAATGTGGCTTCAGCAGAGACGTTGTCTCATCACCTCGATCTAGGTCATCCTGTGGTGTTCAAATAAAACAACTTACTTGGGTTTGCTCTTGTTTTTTGTCTTCCAGCTTGTACTTAAATCTGGTGCTGGGAAATGTGAATGTAACTCTCCTGAGTAACCAAGCAAAGTGAGTGAGTGTTCCCACACGTGTGACCTGGGTTCCTCTGGGGCCAGCTGTGGGTATGGGATGAAGTCCAGAGAGGGGAATGGGTTTCTCTTTATCTGATAAGTGAAATGTAGAGGGTGGGTAAGTTGGACCATGACATGGGGACAAGCTAAGGCTTCATATGGCTACAGTTGAATTTGTCCACCAGCTGCTTTTAAGCCCAGCCCATCCTGTGGCCTAAATTGTAAGGGTGGGGTGGTTTTGCAATGAAAAATGGCATTGTGACTCCTGGGCACACAGTGCTGTGGAAGATAGAGATACATATAAATATATATTTTAAATCTTATCATGACAACCCAGAAAGCAGCTGATGGAGTTAAGCCATTGTCTTGCCTCTGAGACAGACCCTCCCTGCAGGCAGGACTCTGCCTTTCACCGCTGTCCATTCTTTTCTAAGTGTTTCAGCAAAACCTCAGTCTCTGGGCTTGGCACGTGGATTTGTGTCTGGTTGGAACAGAGTGAAGCCCCACTGAGGTCAAACCCCCCTTTGTGTCTGTGAACAGAGTCTGTTCCCTTCCAGGTTTGCCTACAAGGACGAGTATGAGAAGTTCAAACTTTATCTGACCATAATCTTGTTACTTGGGGCTGTCGCCTGCAGGTTTTTTCTGCACTACAGGTAACCTGCATTTTTACTTTTAATCAAGTATTTTGAATAAAAATGTGCTGGGTTGGAACTAACATGTCCTGCTGAGGATTGTGAGACAGGTTCTGGTGGTGTTTAGGCTTTGGGCAGTTGGGCAGCAGGACTCCTTCTGCACCCTTTCAACTCTGGCAGGACCTGGATTTTAGCTACTTGTTTTTCCTTTTTAACCTCTTTCTGGAGTTTTTTGTAACTGAGAGAAGTCCAACATCATGTTTCCTGCTTTCTTTTCCTTTTCTGGCATGATACTGTGCTTGGGAACAAGCAGTTGGTTTTGCTCATGAGTTGTCCCAAGGCAGGGATTGGCACTGTGCTGCACCTTTGGGTTTGTAAAGGCAATTAGAGAGGATTTGCATGAAATAATCAGACCTGAAACGTTCTCTCTGGGTTGTCATAAGTGTCTTGAGCACCAACAAGCTCCCACTATTCAGTGTGGCTTGAAAACCAGGAAGGTGTTGGAGCCAGGCACTTCCCTGAGCTCTCTGTCGGTCTGGGTGAATGCAGGATTGTACCAGGAATGGTGCTGCCCTGAGGAGGCTGCTCTGAGGTCCCCTTGGCTTCAGGAGTTTGCAAATGGCAAAATAAAGATTGGGTGGTTTTTTTCCCCCTCAGAGTGCAGTGCTCTTCTGTTCTTTCAACTGATTGGATTTGTATAGATCTCATGGAATCTCTTCATTGAATTAGCCTGGAACTGCCTCTCTAAATTGGATCATCCTCCTCTTCCATGGTGCTTTCTCTCCTTCAGAAGGACTTAATGTCATCCCTGCATACCTGCTTATCAGCTCAGGATCTGCAGTGTTGCAGCACAGGGCACTTCCCAGGGGAAAGGCTCTGGAGCCTGGCAGTGCTGCCTGAGGGTTAGAGATGCTCACGACTGGGGCTGTGTGTCTGTGGCCTCACTTGGGCAGGTTCTCAATGCTCCAAGGGGAGGGAGGAAGGAAAAATAGGGATATTTTTTAAAAGTCACTTTATAGCGAATGGGATTTTTTTATAACTCTGTTTTTTCTGTGTTTAACAGGGTGACAGATGAAGTGTTTAACTTTCTGTTAGTGTGGTATTACTGCACGCTGACGATACGGGAAAGCATTCTCATCAGCAATGGCTCGAGGTACAGTGCCACTGCAAGGACCATGTAGAGCATGAAATGTCCTTAGGAAAAAAACAAGCAACAAAATGGGATTCAGCTTGACACTGAAGCCCTACAAACACAACATGCTGATGCCTCTCTGCAGGGTCTTGTCTCCATTCCCCTCCCTGGTTCCTTCCAAGGGCAGATGTGGCCACCTGAGGTTTGGAGAGAGAGAAGTTGCAGTTCCTAAAAGTCCTTAAGATCTTGGTCAAAAGAACTGGATGTTTTTTGTGGCTGTGGGTTTTGTAGATGTAGCCTGGGGTGGAAGTGTGCTGCCTTGTG
This sequence comes from Xenops minutus, assembly GCA_035221455.1. Taxonomy (NCBI): domain Eukaryota; kingdom Metazoa; phylum Chordata; class Aves; order Passeriformes; family Furnariidae; genus Xenops; species Xenops minutus. The sequence continues at coordinate 11,305,704 of JAWWEE010000034.1, read as the reverse complement.
TCAGAGGTCACACACTTTTGGTTGGAAATGCCCCAAATCAATCCATGGCCAAATGCCCCAAATCCACCAGTGCTGGCTTAGTTTCCAAAGCAGCTCTGGCTCTGGAGCAGCTCTTCACTTCTTGATTCTGCCTCACTACAGCCCTTGCTCCTTCTACTGTCATTTTCTGAGCTCCCTTTAGTGCTCGTGACTGAGAGCAGCAGCCAGCTCATAGGAAGGCCTTGGGAACAGCACTTACCTCCTCGGCAGGGGAACAAAAGGGTGTGTGGGCTAACACGTGTGTCATTAGCCATGGAGGTGCCTCCTGCTGCAGGGACTGCTGCTGTGGATGTGCTGGAGAGCCTGGAGGAGCACGGGGGTGTGCTCTGGTCCTGAGCCTCCCTGCAGTGTCACAGACCTGTGCCCCCAGCTAAGCCACACTGCCAGGACCCTGTGCTTGAGTTGGGCTCTCTGTTTTGTTCGCTGTCCCTCCTCCCCAAGTCAGCATCATCTTTGGTCTGTAAAGCCAGGCTTCAATCCATAGTTTTTGTCTAACTGCCGTGGGTTTTTTTGTCTGTTCAGGATCAAAGGCTGGTGGGTTTCCCATCACTACGTTTCCACGTTCCTGTCTGGAGTGATGTTAACGTGGTGAGTCTGCTCTCTCCTGCTCGAGGTGCTCCAAGCCTGTTTCATGGTGTTTATGTCATCTGAGCATTCAAATCCAGCGTGACCACAAAGCTGTGGCCACACGGGCTCCCGACAGAGCATCAGACTTAGTATTTGTTTGATGTTACAGATGTTTACCATGATAACTACAACACTGCAAGTTTGTATTTACATTGCTGGTTTAAAAAAAGAAAGAAAGAAACACAAACCTTACAATGTAGCTGAGCTGGTGGCAGCAAAACCTCTGCAAGGCTCCCAGTGTCTGTCTCTGTAAGTAGGGAAACAAGCAGCACTTGAGGAGTGACACCACAAAGGCAATGTTTGGTGTCTTTATTAAGAGTCTAAAGCCAAAAATGCAAGCTACCTTGCACTGGGTGGTGGTGTCAGACAACACAGTGATGCACCCCATGTATATGCAACCTGTCTCACCTTGGACATGAACTGATTACTTAACTATTATTAAAAATTGTAAGGGGATGATATAGTGGCTGGAGCAGAAGGTCCCTTGTCCTCCATCCTGAACTGCCCTCAGGATAAGGAGAACAACCACCCCCTTCTCCACCACTGGGATTCTTGCTGCAGATGGTGCTGAGTGGCTTTGCTGCCTAAAGAAAACTGAGATATTGGCAAGAGGGGACAGCATTGATACATGTTGGAGAGGGGAAACATAATCAGTGAGAGCATTTCCTGTGTGGCTGTAGCACCTCTCTGGGCTCCCAGTGGGGTGGAGTGGGCTGGGCACCAGCTGCTGGTTCGTTTGCTAATGGGGTCAGGCTTGGTGGTGAAGGGGAAGGGCACTGTGTCCTGTGCTTTTAGCAAACTAATGGATCTCCCCTGTGTTTTGCTTCCAGGCCAGATGGGCTCATGTATCAGATGTTTCGCAGTCAGTTTTTAGCATTTTCAATATTTCAGAGTGAGTATTTCTTACCTTGCTAACTCATGGGATAAAGTAATGTTGTGTCTTACATGCTTAGAAGAAAATGCTTTTGTTGGTAAATACTGGAGTGTGAATCTGTAGAAATGTGAGAACAGCACACGTATACAATCTGCAAATATAAGCAACAATTAAATGCTGTTGGATTAAATATTGTTAAAGTAGTTTGATGCTTACTGTACTTCTGGGCAGCCAATGCAGTGATGTTTTCTCGCTCCTTCTCCAGGCTGTGTTCAGTTCCTACAGTATTATTACCAAAGGGGCTGCCTCTACAGGCTCCGGGCTCTGGGGGAGAGAAACCACTTGGATCTTACAGTAGGTGAGGGTTCCTGCAGTGCTTCCTTTGCACAGTTTGGGCACAAGTTTTGGGTGCAGTGATAGGGAGGGAGAAGGCTGTGGGGTCTTGGAGAGTGAGCTTTGCAGAGCTGCCCCTGTGTCCCAAGGCAGGAAGGACAGTGGGGCTTTTATCCCTCTCCTTGGGTCCTGTGGCTCAGGAGCAGAGGGATCTGATCTCTGGCAGCTTCTGTGGGGGTCAAGATGGAGGTTTTGGTCATGCCCATCTTCATCTTCCTCCTCTTGTAGTTATTGCAGAGCAGGATGGGAATAACCCTTATGGGGTGGTCTGGGTGGGGAAGAGCTGCAGCTCCAGTCCTGGCTCTTCTCTGCTCACACTCTGCCTCTTCTGTCAACCTTTTCCAGAGGGATTTCAGTCCTGGATGTGGCGAGGGCTGACGTTTCTCCTTCCCTTCTTGTTCTTTGGGCATGTAAGTTGCCGTAGTCCCTCTGCAGTGCAGAGTTGCAGCACCACACAAAGGTGCTTTGGATCACACATACCCTTGACAAATGTTTCCAAAGTTTCTTTTTCTTTTTTACCAGTAATTAAATTGTCTTTTTTCCCCCCCACTTTGCAGTTCTGGCAGCTTTATAATGCAATCACACTTTTTGGATTGTCAAGGCACAAGGAGTGCAAAGAATGGCAGGTGGGTGTTGGCCCTGCTCAGGAGAAGCACAGAGCAAGGGCAGAGGGGTGTTCAGCCACATCCTGAAAGATATTTGGGCATCTGACCCCGTTTACACATTTCAGGATAATGCAGCACAGAGCCTGTTCTGTGTCTGGCAGAGTCCAGCAGTGTTGAGTATAATCCCTGCTGTAATGTTTAAAAGTGGTAAATGCTGCTTCTTCTCCCCTCTTTAGGTTTTTGTGTTGGCTCTCACATTCCTGCTGCTCTTCCTCGGGAACTTCCTCACTACTCTCAAGGTGGTGCACACTAAACTCCAGAAGAACAAAGACAAAGTGAAGAAGCTGTGAAGCCCCCCCATTCCCAGTGTGCATCCCTCTGCCTGCAGCAGGGCCGGCTTTGGGACAGGTCCTGCTAAACCCCATGGAGGGGCTTGGAAGACTTGTCTGTCCCCGTGTGTGGCAAAGGACTCTGCCAGCACAGACTCAGTATTATCTCCAGCATGGCTCTCCAGTCTGCAGTCCTGCTATTTATGTATATTTAATATAAAACATGTTTGCTTTGGGGTTTTTTTTTCTGTATATAGAGCAGCATGCACCTGCCTGGTGAAGTGCCAGTGTTGGGAGAATGTGGGACCTACTGTAATTCCAATTCTGGAATGGTATTTAACACTTTCCAGTTTTATTATTTAAATTCTGGGTACTGAGTTTGCAAAGGGTGATGAACACTCCAGGTGGATCAGTGATACAGAGCCAATGCTCTTTCTCAAGGCATTTGTTTAAGGCATATTTTCAGTGGCAATACTAAACCTGTGTGTACTGTGAAAAGAAAGTGCTCATCTTTGTACCATACTGCTGCTATATACACTTTGAGAAAGCTATTTAAAGAAGAGAAATCCTCTTTTGAAAACAAAATCAAGCAAGGAAAAGCAGTTTTTAAATGGCAGGGAAGTCTGCTAGCTTTTTTCCAGGGAGACCAAGTCATCTGTCCAGGCCTGAAAGGACCTAAAATAAACCATTCAATATGCAGCTGCTTCAGCCCCTTTTTAGTAACACACACACTGCCCTTGGGTTGGTTTTTGAAACAGCATTCTGGAAAGGGGAGGACAGAAATATTAAATGCTTTCTTTAGATGCTGCACTTGGTTCAGGAGGGTGGCAGGGGAGGGTGATGCTGTGTCTGAGCAGTGGAGCTGGTTCTGCAGGGGTGAGTTCTGCAGCATGAGAAACTCAGATTTAAAAAGCCTGAGAGATTTCCACTGGAGCTGATGGTGAATGTGATCACTTCCTGTGTGTTGCTGTTCCAGTTTCGTGCTGGGGAAGGTCATGGGTGGTTGTGTTTCTTTTACTGACAAATTTCTTGTGGAGGAAGGGCTGCACAATTCAAGAGTTTTCCATAGTCAAATGTGCATAAACTTCCAATTTTTTTTTTAATTTTCCATTTTAAGCTGGTAGGGATTCACAAGCCTTAAATCAATCAAAGCAAGTTAAGAACAAACAAAAGATTAATCAAGGATCAAGATCTCTTTACCCTGTATGTAAAACAACAATGATGGCTTGCTCCAAGAGAGTTTTTCACCAGCTGGTCATGTAACCAGCAGAGGATAAAGTTGCACAAAATCTGTACAATGTACAGTTACAGTTCAGACAAAACTTCATTTCTGTCTCTTTAAAGGTGCCTGATAAACTTTAAATATCACTACTTCTAAAAGATTGTGGGTTTAGCTTTTCTGCTTCAAAAAGACAGCAAATTGCAGCTATAACATGCCACAATTATTCTGCAGAGGAATAAAAAACCCCACTAAGTCATACAGTAGCAATTGCTGTTCATTGCAATTTAAATAGTGAGCTGTTTGCAGTTAGAAGCAAAAGCCAGATGGGCAAAGTCACACAACATCAGTTAACTGTGATAAAGAGCTTTGAAAACTTGGAGAACAACGTATCAAAAGTGCAAAAATACTAAAAATAATGAAAATCTTAAAATAAAAATGGTAAGGTCTTTCAAGTTAAACTGTTTACAAAACGTGGATCACTTCTGGCTCTCGTGCAGTCCAGATCATAACACTGAACACACTTTCCTCTTCCTGTGGCACTTGGCTCTTTTCATGGCATTCAGTGCAATGGTTGTTGCTTCTTTAAAGACATTCTCTATGTTTTCACGACATTTTGCTGAGCACTCCAGATACACTTCTGCATTAATCTCCTGACAGGCTGCCTCACCCTGCAAAGAAGAGAAAGGTAAGGAAAGATATAAGTCTGGTGGGTGACATGGGAAGAAATGGGGATTGGTTTGCACATCTTTGTATCACAGGGTCAGGAAGAAAGAAGCCTCTGGGTGCAGTGCTAGAGTGAGTGGTATTAGTAATAAACTGAAGCACAGTAAATAAACCTGGGGTTTTTCCACTCTGCTGATCCAGAGCCTGGCCTAAGAGTTCAGAGCACGAGAGACTCTTAAGATGCAGAGTCCTGATAGCACAACAATATTCTCAGTATTGAATTTCTTCATCCTAAATGCTGAGGTAGATACTTAAGCAAGGATAAGATGTCTACAGGGCGATATTTTTTTCAGGCCTGACCTTAACCACTCTGATGTCACCTTTAGCAATGAATGTCACATGCAAGAGCAGACTCTGGGCTGATGCCTTGCCTTGTTTTGCTGGTGCACATGCAGGAACCCTGACTTTTGCTTTGAAGCATCACAAGGGCTCAGCCAAACCCCTCACATACACAAACAGGAGCCTCTGTTTCTCAGCCTCACCCAAAGGCATGCAATGGCAACAGACTCGAATCTGAAACATTTCCATGCAGTCCTGGCCGAGTGAAATCTCTAAAGACAAGACAGCCATTTCTTACTTTGCTTGTGATCCTTCTATTGTCACTGCAGAACCAGCTCCCAGGTTGTAAGGCTGGTGAGCCTTTTACTGTGAATTCCAGGTCTGCACCCCACGGCTCAGAAACTGCATTTATTCATTATAAGCCCTAGGAGTGGGGTCACTTGAGCACTTGGGCTTCTAGAGGGGGATTTTCTTCATATTTAAGCAGTTTGTCTCCTTCTAGTTGTTTGCAAGCTGCAATGCTAGCAGGGACTGTTCAGCTCCTCTGTGCCTGGCATTGGAAGCATCACATTATGTGACTCAAGATGCTACCAGCTGTAAAAGACTGAGGTGGTGCATATTTCAGGGGAGAAAAACCAAGGGGAAGAGCTCTCAGAGGAGACTAAACCTGTACATCGTGTGGGCCCTTGGAATTGTACTGCATGGAGCCTCAGCAGACTGGCCAGAAGTGTCTGGTGCTTGCCCTGAACCTCATGTGTGAGGATGATGAAGGGAGCTTTTCGTGCAAGCAAAGGACAATGTGCAGCTGCTCACAGTGACAGGGTGGGATCTCATCTTGTGTGCAAGAGAGACAGACTAAAAGGCCCAGCATGGTTTAGTGGTGATGCAGTAGCAGTTTATTTTCATGCTGTTTAGAAAAAGTGGTGATTCATTGCAGGTCAGAGTGTACTTGACCTTGTTCCCTGGATGTGTGTCTCAGACAGTCCAAAGGCTACTCTTCTTGCTCTGAGGTAAGAGGAGAAGGATGGCTTTGTAGTTTCAAAAAACAAAACAAAAAAAAGACAAAAAGTGGAGGACCAGAACAGAAGGGTCTCATGTGACATGGGACAAGCTGTTCCCTCACTTTCTCCTGTACCTAGGACAGCTGTGCTGGTGATGTGGCATTAGTTACAAGTCTCACTGCTTTGTAATACTTAAACCAAAAACATTTGATAATATGCACATTTTTTAATATTACTTTAGACACTTTGAAGAAGAGTCTCTCATGTTAGAGAAGCCTTACACATGTTCTTGCTATTGGCCTTGAAAGGATTTATTTTTAAACGGGGGTTTGCAACCACATTTATTCCAGAACAGCCAGTGTATTTAATCCTGCAATGTCTTTCCTAACATCTCCAGTCTTTATGCCATCCCTCATCAAAGTACCAGTGATGGCTGCAATGTAGGCTAATAAAAATGATTAAGGAAGTCAAGCAAACTTGCTAAGGCTGGACATTTCTAACAGTAATACACAGCTGTGAAAGGAAACAAGAAGAAGATGTAATGAGCAAAGAAGGTGTACACAGTAGTGTCCTTTCAGACATCCCAAGTTATGCAAAATGCTATTTATATTTCTCTTTACTTTGGCAGCAAAAATGGTGATTTGCCCACTTCCAAAAAGGACTTCCAGAAACCCCTGTTTGTGCTGATTGTCAGAAATTTCTTTAGCTGGACACTGTGGCCCCCTGATTTTGGAGTGTCTGGGATGGAGCAATGCCACTGTGTGTTTTGTCCCCTGCACAGAGGCCAGCACGTTACCTCCCCCTGCATTCACCTGGCTGTAGGTGATGGGTTCCTGCCTGGAAGCCCTGAGCTTGCGCAGCTGCTCCTTGTCCTTCCGCAGGTCTGTCTTGCAGCCGATGAGCACGAGCGGGACCCCTCGGCAGAAGTGGTTCACCTCAGGGTACCACTGGTGGCAGAGAAACAAAGCTTTTACATCTGGGTTTTTGGTTTGCTTCCTGGAATCAAAACAATAAAGCCAAAGAACAGAGCCAGCGTTTAATGTAAGCTGTGATTTCAGAGTGTTGGGGTGGTTTATCATGGTGGGGGCCCAACATGCACTGTTTCCATTACAGAGATGTTTACAAGCCCTACCCAAAGTCAGCTGCTGTATAAAAACACAGTGGCATCTGTCACCAGGCCAAAATGCTTATTTAACATCTGTTTAAATTCAGACAAGCTCCTCTTAAGTCATATTTAAAACAGGATTTGGACCAAGTCCTGCTTTGTTTTGCTGGTGCTGTATCCAAGAGCAGTAACTTCTGCTTTGGAGTGTTCCAGAAATCCCAGCAGGGGCAACTGGTCGCTCTCATCTCTCTCCTGTGTTAAATATGCAAGTCATGGAAGTAGGCTTGACCCTAAAATGCTCATGTGCAATGTTGGTCGTGTGACATCACTGCAAATAAAGCAGTGATTTCACCACTGGTGTTTGATCTTTTCAGTGTGTGTCAACCCCAGTTCTGAGCACTTCTGAACCCCAGGTCTAAGGTCTGTGACCTGCAGCTCAGCACACCACGAGTGATCTGTGCATCCACACCCCCAGGGTACAGGACACTGAAAGCATCAGCATTTTCAATCTGACATCTTGCCATGTATCAGGCATCTGTAACTCATTTGGAAGGCTGCAGCAATTAGGAAAGGCTCTTACCTTAGCTGCTACATTGTCATAGCTAGTGGGGTTCATGACATCGTAGCAAATTAACACCACGTTTGTGTTCTGGTAGGAAAGAGGTCGCAGCCGATCATAGTCCTCCTGCCCTGAGACACAGAGAATGGTTTGGATAAGAGAAACCTCTGTCCTGAGCCAGCAGCATGATGGGAATATGCACAGACACATACCTGAGACCAAGAACAATGACACCATAACTGCATAAGCTGCAAGTTTTCTGTGCTTGGAAAATTCCTTCCCTTAAGTGCAGGAGACTCCCCTTCACTGACAAAGATGATGGTTTAGAATATATAACACCCCCTTTACAGGTTTTAATAAAGAGCCTGCTTTGTCCACCTGCTAAGGACTTAGAAGCTGTTCTAAACACTGATTGCCAAGTTGCTGCTCAAAAGCAAAATCATCAAGAGGAATCTGACAGTTTTCAATTAAAACATTTGCAATTTGGCAGTGGCTGCATTGTCCCAAATACATCTGCACTTGTGATGCTGTGTGAAGAAGAAACACCGTGTTTTTTAGACAGGAATGAAGTAGAAAAAGTGGCAAACTTGATTTTCCCAGTCTGGTGGGATGAGAGGAAGCAGAGATTACACACGGTGCCTTCAGCTGCAGCATGAGCCAGGCTTAGCTGGCCTTTGAAGCAGGACTCCCCAGCAGATCTTAGGGAATTCTGCTGAATTCTGGAAAAGCAGGGGATTTGCCACACTTCTGATTAGGCATATTGTAGCACGTGGTGTGACAAGAGGAAGCTGATTTGCTTCAGACCTGTGCTCTTCCCCTTGCTGCACATGTGAATTTGCAGTAATCGCCCTGCCGGAGTCTGGAGGTGTCTTGCTTTGAGAGATTAAGTTCAGGAAAGTACTAATTCCCAGATATAGTTGACAGCTCAGGGAAAAACCCCAATCCTTTTCATTTAATAAGGAAGACAGTCTGTAAGAAGATGTATTTGCCACCTGAATGCTGCTGCTGGAATCAGGTACATCTCTGTGATGTACTGAATTTCCAGAAGGAGAACTGGGAATGCTGTGCCTTCCCACCATCACCACAATCCACACACAGCCCAGAAACTGCCCTACAGGGAAGTTACACATCTCAAATATTTAGATTGGTGTTTCAAATGAGGGGATGTGGAAAAGTTCAGTGTGTCCCAAGTTTAGAGCAACAATTCCTACCCTGGCACCCAGCTCGGTCCCAGGTTGCACGCTCATCACTACGAAGGTGTTTGTCTCCAGTCTGAGGAACTGCAGATACCAGAAGGTCAAGAATTCCACAATATTTTTCTCCCTTCCTTAATTTAAATGATCAGTTGAGATGCAGGTTATTCCAAGGCAATCCCTGCTGCATAAGCCATTCTGCAGTTTGCCTGAGATGTTTGTGAAACAGGAATCTTGGGTTTGGACCACTTTGTATTTGAGCTCCTGCAAGAGGAGCCTGTTCTGTGAGGAGGTGCAGAACAAAGAGGGATTGATCCCTCAAGGTTTAATCCAGAAATAATTGACAAACTTATGCATGTTGTATAAACATTCAGAGCAAAGACCATACTGCTTATCCCTTCTTATTCTCCCAATCCATCTACTTCTTTGCAACCAATTTACCATTTTACTGCTGAGATAATCCTCTAAATGCATTAAACACATCATGTGCCAAAGGTTTTTTTCCCCTCTTAACTTCCTCTAGTGTGGTGTATGATTTCCACTGTTCAAATTCAGGCCTCTGAGCCTCTACCAATGTAGCTTGTAAAACAAAAAGGTCCTCAAAGTTGTTGTTGGCAATTTGTGAGGCAGACAGGACTGTGCCCTTGGGAGAAACACACTCATTTGCTTGGAACCACAACACACAGCTAAACTCATACTCTCCTGGATGGGATAGCACAAAAAGTATCTTCAGTGATGTGATTTATGCTGCATTGCAAGTCAAAAGCTACAAATATTCCCTGGTGAACTGCTCCTCCTTCTTCAAATGCAGCTGTGCAGTTACAGGGATTTGGGGGCAAACTGAGACAACAAATGCATGAGGAAATGCTGCTGTACAAAACACAGCCCCGTGTGTATTTGGAATGCTGGACACAGAGCACAGAAGGAGGCAGAGTGTAGGGACCAGAGGGGGGAGGTGAGGAGGCAGTTGTTCCACTCGTGCCACAGTCAGGTGGTTGCAGCTTCCACAGGAGGAGAGGAAGCTGCTCTTTAAGGGCTCAGATGCAGCTCTTCAGTTGCTGAGGATGTAACGGGACCCAGATCAAGCTGTGCCTAAACATAGACATCCCTCTCACGGAAAACAATCCCTTTCACCCCCTGTCCTCAAGTGCTGCTGATGAAATGCAAGAAAGGGCCTGGGAGACTTTTTCTCTGTAAGGCTGCTCTGTCTGTGGTCAGAGTTAATTTGGCACACATTTAGGTCTTCTACTAGAAAAGGTTTATGAAGAAGGAACAGGGCTAAACCTAAACAGTAACTGAATGTATATGCAAAGCCCCTGTGTGTGCTTCCTCAAACACAGCTAGCTGTTTTTTTTCCCCAATTAACAAGAAACATGCCGTGGAGGAGTTGTTTAAATATCTGATTATGTATGGGCACATCTGTGACTTCTCTGCTTTCCTCACTTCATTGTAGCATCAGAGACTTCATTTTTTTAAAAGCAAAAACTCCGTCTATCTGAATTTACCTAAAATTTGCTAATTCTTTGCAAAGCTCTCACTCCTTCATCCCTCTGGGAGATGCTGCATAACCCACATCACTGCAGTCAGGGTGGGAGCTCAGGGGATGGCTGAGGGTGAACAGGAGAAGTGAAACCACAGCTCTCAGTCTCACATGCATGTTCACCTCTCCCCACTGCTCCTTACCCCTTCACCAATTCACCACCAAAGAAGTGCCAGCCTGTGTGTTGCTCAGCCCATAAAGGAGCTCAGCACCCATTGCCAGGAGAGGGTAAATGACAGAGACAAGACTTGCCAGCCCAGGAGTGCCCAGCATGTGCTGCCCTAACCTCCAGCAGTGCTGTCCAGCACCAGAGGGTCAGGAATAATGTCACATCCTGCTCCCAGCCCAGCCCAGCAGACCACTTCCTACACATGGCCATGCATTGTCTGTAATACCCCACATCCATCAGGATTGACACGGAGCCCTGTAATGGTGAACCCTCACAAGCACATAGAAATGCACCCAATCCTCTTTAGTCTGTTATTCCACAGGATTCCCATGGTTAGTAGCTTGCCAGCTATGTTTTTTCACTACTCAGTTCAAAACAAATTGGTAAACAGGCACTCTTGGCAGGAAGAACACCAGTAGAAGAGCACAGATAGGGCAGGAGGGGCACACTTCGATTAAAAAGTTGGGGTTTTTTTCTTATCCGGGTATGGCTTCCCTTTCAGAGTTATGAAAACTCATTCTTGCGTTCTCTGGCTTTTAGAATTTCTGTGAAGGCCCCAGACTGCCACACATCTGTCATCACAGACACGAGAAATGCTGCTGGAGGCTTTGCCTGTGCTTCCTGTCAGGCAGGGCGAGCACCCACAGTGATGAGGCATTACTTCCCCTGCCAGCACAGCCCAGCTCTGAGGAAAGTCCTGCCCTGAGCAGCCCCAGGAGCAGAGCCTTGTGTCTGGACTGCACCTACAGCATCGACACTGCTCCCTTACTATGTGAAAATTAGAGTTCATTTACCTCTCAGTGCCTTTGCCCCAGCTTGAAATGGAAACTTTTAAATGAACAAGCAGCTGCAAAGCCTCTTTGCAGATGAGACAAGGGATATTACAAAGCCTTTCCCCGTTGCGTATGTGTGCCACTGACTTCCTGCAACAGCAAGAAGTGCCTGAGGAGGAAGACAGGGCAGCAGAGTAGAAAAGTCTCACCAAAAGTTGTTATTCTGTGATACTTTAGACTAACTCCTTCGCTTCGTTTGTTACCGAAATTCTCATTAACAAAAAGTAGCTTGAAATGTTTGATTCTTAAACACTGTGTCCTTCTCCTTCAGAAAGTAGGACAAGCTCAAAGGCTCAAGCTGCACAGGACTTGACAATACAAAGAATCCTTGTAACTTTAAACTGAACTGAACCTCTCCTTTACCTTCTCATGATGCTGAAGAACACACAGCTCTATTTAGTGTTGCTTTGAGCAAGATCCTAAAAACACTGAAGTCTTTTCTGCAGTGGGGGAATCATGAAGATCCAGTGTTACTTTCTAGAAGAACAGCTTTGCCATCTCCTCCCCTACACTGCATGGCCCTTAGCTGAACCCTTCACCTTCATCAAAAGGTTTTAAATCCTTTTGATCCCATTTAAATTGTTTTATAATAATCTGAATTATTTTGGAACCTTTCAGACTGAGAAGGAAAACACAAGCTTAAAGCTGTGTTAGGATTTCAGAGAAAAGAAAGAGCAACCCAAGAAGTTCAGTGAGTCTGGAGATGATTCATAAATATGGCAAATAGCTGCACTGTTAAACCACTGCACTTCAGTAATAAAATGAATGTTTAGACTCCTCTTTAAGCTGCAATTGCTGCTGGACACTCACCCCAGATCAGCATCATCCAGCTGAGAGGGGAATTTGATGAGCTGCTGCTGCTTCTGCATGATACAACAGAGAGAGTCAACAGAGTGAAACACTCATTCCAAACCTGCATCTCCAATACTGTATCCACCTGTTGGAGGGACAGGAGCTCTTGTCTCCTGAACTGGACACCCCCTTTCCCCTTCTCTCACTGCACTATTTGAACTTAGAGGACAGGACACAACTCTTGGTCCTAGTCTAACCCTTAAGGAGCTCAACATCAGTTTTGTATTATTAAAAACAGGATGGGATTAAAATGTGTGCTCAAGTGAGTCCTTCCTCTAGCATAACTTCCAGTTACAGAAAGGATAAAAAACTGCTTGGAGTATGACACTGATATGTAACATAAAACTATGTAAACAGCTCTGAAACAGAACCAGGTTTCCTCCTCCCAATCAAATGCCTTTAACCAAGGTGACAATCTCCCTGCTTTCTTTGCACCTGACCATCTCGCTGGGTCTCATGAAAAGTGAAAGAAATCTAACAGGAAGGGAGGGGACAAGTGTCAGCAGTCTCTAGAAATTCATAGCCTTGTGGCCACAATGCTGTTTTGGGAGGTGAAACACGTTGGGTTTCAAGGTTTCCAAGTGAGAAACGGAAAGCAGTTGCTCTCTCATAGCAACAACAGTAGCTCCACTTCCCAGAGTGTCTCAGGAGACACAAAATACAACCTTCTGTTCTCTGACAGGGCACTGCTTTGGTCCAGGACAGTTTTTAGAGCTGTGAACTAAATGTGGAAAGTGCACACTGCCTGCTAGTTATATGCATGAACAAGGAAATGACAGGACATAGGGTAATGGTTTTAAACTAACAGAGGGTAGATTTACACTAGACATAAAGAAGAAATTTTTGCAATGAAGCACAGGTTGCCCAGAGAAGCTGTGGTTGCCCCATCCCCAGAAACACTCAAGGTGAGATTGGATGGGGCTCTGGGCAACCTGCTCTAGTTAAAGATGTCCTTTTTCAGTGCGGGGGGAGCTGGATTAGATGACCTTTAAAGGTCTCTTCCCCCCCAAACCATGCTGATTCTGTGATAAGCCAACAGCAGCAGGCTCAGTGAGCACTCCCTAGGCTGCTGGTGGCTGCAGGTCTTGTGCAGAGCTCTGTGTGACACAAGGAGTGGGCACTTAGGTCAGGAGAGAGCTTAGTGCTGCAATCCTGGACTGCCACCACCTCCAGATCCAGCTCCACAGGCAGATATTGGAATTTGCAGCGTGGTGATTTTAAAGGAGAGCTAGGAACTGTGTGACGGGCAAACATTCCACACCGACAGCAAACAGAACCTGAAAAGTTCCCTGTGCCAATGCACTGTATTAAGGAAATCCCTCTTTGTTTGCTCACACCAGATTTCAGCCCTTCTCTTTTCCTTTAGGACTTAAACACAAACCCCTTGCCATTCAGTAGGAGCTACTGCACCCCAGAACAGTAACCCTGACACAAGAACATACACCAGCAAACTGGGTGCTCAGGATCTTGCCATCCTGTAGCAAAAATTAGCAATAAAATCCACTTTTAGATGAAAAACATTAAAAATTATATTTTCAGATACCACATGCAGTATACAAGAAGGGAAATGCATTTTACTACTATTAAAAGTGACTGGACTGCATTCGGTTCTTATTTGTCTTGGTGTAAATTTGGAACAACTCCACAGGCTTGAACTGAAACAGATGATTTATACTGAGCTGAAATGGAGCACGTGTCAATTTTAGGGTTCATTTAGGAACGCAGCTGGATAACAGAGCCTGGGAACTTTGAGTGAAGTTGAACACAAACCATTTCACAAGTTCCTCAAATGAACCTGAACAAATTACCAGCATTTTCAAATAACTTTTACTGCTACGGCCTTTTGAATACAAACCAGCCTTTTTCTCCTTCCCTATTCAATCACTCATGGCAGCAGATTAAAATATTTTCCCAGTTGATTGTATTATGCTTTGCATCTGGGAACTGCGTTTTAATACCTTCAGATATGTTTGCTATTTGATGTGAGTTTCTGAATTAACTGGGTTGTTAAGAAAACAAACGAGTCCCTGACCAGAGCTGTCCTTTTTTTCTGGAAGGCACGTTGATGTGTGCAACAGGTAACGGTGCTTCTTTTGTTTGTACTTTAATCTCTAGCAGTCTAAACTGTGATATTATGTTAAAAGCATGCCAGTTGAGAAGCAATCCGAAAACCTGCCCAGCTTTATGATCTTTAAATATCGGCCTGGTTTAAGTCGACACAGCAAGACCTGCTGGAAAGGAAGAAGGAAGGGGATGGGGGCACACTCACCGGAGCAGCATTTTACAGGGATAAACGCAGTTTCTGGTTATCTGCTTGAAGTTACCAAAGGCTGGGTTTGGGGTTGAGGCTGGGTTTGGGCTCGGGGCCGGGTTTGGGTTCGGGGTCGGGTTTGGGGTTTGGGGTTGGGGCCGGGTTTGGGCTCAGTCCCAGGGGCAGGGAGAAGCACCAGGTGGGAGCCCCTTACCTGCGGTGTCGTACAGGTTCAGGGTCACCTCCTTCTTGCCCACCGTCACGCTCGTCGTGTACTTCTCGAAGACGGAGGGCGCGTATTGCTGCGGAGGGACGAGAAGGATCCCCGTGACCCCAGAGGCCCTTCCCGAGCCCCCCGAGCCCCCCGAGCCCCCCGCTCCGGCCGGCGCTCACCTCGGGGAAGGCGCCCTTGGCGAACACCATGAGCAGCGATGTCTTCCCGCAGCCGCCGTCCCCGACGATCACCACCTTCACCTCCCTCCTGCCGCCGGCGGGCTGCCCCTCGGGCACGGCCCCGTTGGCCGCTTCCATGGGCCGGGAGCGGGGAGAAGGGCCGGCCCGGGGTGCGGAACCGGGAGGCAGCTTGGCTCGGCTCGGCCCGGCTCGGCTCAGCTCGGCTCGGCTGGGCTAGGCTCGGCCCGGCCCGGCTGGCTCGGCTCGGCTCGGCTCGGCTGGGCCCGGCTCGGCTCGGCTCGGCTCGGCCCGGCTCAGCTGGGCTCGGCTCGGCTCGGCTCGGCTCGGCCCGGCTCGGCTCGGCCCGGCCCGCACAGCCCGGGGCGGGCAGAGCCGCCCGGCCCCGCCGGGAGGGGCCGCGGACACCGCCTCAGGTGCAGCCGAGCCCCGCCCGGGGCCGCTCCCGGGACCCCTCACAGGAGCAGCCCCTCACCGGAGTGCCCCCCTCACCGGAGTGCCCCCCTCAGTCGGAGCCTCCCTCTCCCCGGAGAGCCCTCTCACCAGAGCACCCCCTCACAGGAGCACCCCCTCCTGGAGCCGTCCCCTCACCAAAGAAGACCCCTCAGTGGGAGCATCCCCTCACCAGAGCATCCCCCTCACAGGAGCAGCCCCCTCAGTCAGAGCACCCCTCACAGGAGCATTTCCCTCACCGGAGCATCCCCCTTCTGGAGCATCCCCTCACCGGAGCGCCCCCCTCAGTCGGAGCTGTCCCCTCACCGGAGCAGCCCTCGGGTCACCGCGGTCACAGCCCCCGGGTGAGGGGCCCGCCGGAGATCCCCCCTCAGCATCGCCTCACCCCCACCCGGGGCTTCGTCCCCAGGGCTGTGGGGCCCTGTCCCCTCAGCCCTCCCACCCATAGGGCTGTGGGGCCCTGTCCCCTCTGCCCTTCCCTCCCCAGGGCTGTGGGGCCCTGTCCCCTCTGCCCTCCCATCCCCAGGGCTGTGGGGCCCTGTCCCCTCAGCCCTCCCATCCCCAGGGCTGTGGGGCCCTGTCCCCTCAGCCCTTCCATCCCCAGGGCTGTGGGGCCCTGTCCCCTCTGTCCTCCCACCCACCAGGCCCTGTCCCCTCTGCCCTCCCACCCACCAGGCCCTGTCCCCTCTGCCCTCCCACCCCCAGGGCTGTGGGGCCCTGTCCCCTCTGTCCTGCCATCCACCAGGCCCTGTCCCCTCAGCCCTCCCACCCCTGCTCACCCCATCCCCATTTATTTCACTCCCCCTGCAGCCCCACAGTGCCGTGCTGGTTCACCCCAAGTCACCAGCACTGAGGGGATGCTGCCAGAGCAGCCCCAATGTCAGCCCAGCCCCAAGGGTGAGGGCAGAGTGGTGACAGTGTGGGGAGGCAGAGACCCCTGAGGGACCCCCCCAAAAGTGACTCACTGCTGGTTTTCTGCTGTATTTATTGCTGACAGCTCTACCCGTCACCCGCTCACCATGCAGGGGGAGCTGCGATGTGAATAACTGGAATTTCCCATTTTCATTGCAGGGATGTGGTGGCCCCAGGCACCCACATGGTGGGGTTTTGTACCATGGAAAGCCAGGGATCACAACAGCCGGGTCGGTTTGGTTCTGGGAGGGGATCACAACCACTGGATCACAACCTCCAATACACAGGTGAGGGGAGTGGCACTGGATTTGTGACAGGGCAGCTCAGACACCCATCTACCACCGTTCTCCACAAAAAAACATGTGTGTTTCTTTCCAAGCAGGGACTAGCAGTGTGTTGCTCTATCTCACACAAACCCTGTCAGTTCTTAAATAATAAAAAATTTCCTCTAATTTTTTTTTGGAAATACCACTTGTGGGAATAGCAACAACCCCCCCAGGGGCATGCTAGAGTGTAGCAGATGTTTTAATTCAGCTAAGGAAAAAAAAAATCCCCAACACAACTGGAACAGGGTTTTGCATTTCCCCTGCACGGTTGTGTCACTAGATGGCCTTCCAGCCCCAATACAAACACCACCGCGCTCCGCTTTGTGCAGAGGGCAAACAAAAAGCTAGAAAAGGGTATTTCGGCAACAGAGGAGATGAGGGACCTGAAAATACCCAACAAAGTGTCATATAATTCAAATTATGATAACAAAAACCCAGTCGAAGTCACACCCATTTAAAACTCGCCGTTTTGCTGAGGGAAAAGTTGATGTAGAAGCTGTGAAAAAATGCTTTGTGGACCACAGTGTTATGAATCTTACATGGAACACAGGAAAAGCTGACAGCTCCTGTCGGCTGTGATGGCTGAGGGCTCTCTGATGGCACAGGAATGGATGGGCCAGGGAGGAATGTGTTTTCTCCTGAAAGAATTTATAATGATCTTTACATTTCTCATAGCTTTGTTTCCTTTTACATTTTATCTTTAAGGAAACTCTTAGATTTGTACACCCTCAGACTCAGGATAGAACAATATAAAATGAGCAGACTATAAAACCAGCTGCAAACACTTCCAAGAGTGTTTTTAACTAATGGATGTTCTACTTGTAATGAGTCAACTTATGATTGATGAAATATAACATTTCAGTGTCTCAGTTACTTATTTTTAATTAATAGGTGTGCAGTGCTTAGGGCATATCAAGCCCTGTGCTAAAGCTACACGTAATTTGCTGACTCTGAAAAAAGCAAAGCCTAATTAGGAATTGTGCCACTGATTTAAATGGAAGAAGATTCAACCTTCTATTAGTAAACCTCAATTCTAATCATTATTAATTGCAAGTGTCCTTCTCCTACTTCTGTTTTGGCCTGCATATTGATTTTGGCACAAGTTGTTTCATCAAAAGCTTACATGAGATATGTGTGGAGACTCGCAGTGAGCACAACAAAATCAAGGCTTTAATGGGGTATGTCAAATATCTGTGTTCCAATCTTGGCACCAATTTGGTGCTTCATGATTGCCAAGAGAAAAATTAGGAAGGAGTGAAAGGTTAGCACATTGCTTAGAAAAACTGCTGGGAGTTTACATTTTAAAAGATTTTTTTAGATGGTATTGATGGGTAATTCAGGTTAGTTATGAAAAGACCCAAAAAAGACTCACAGATTATGTTCAATATTGAAGCCATGACCTTTTTTTACAATATAGGGTAATAAAATGAGTTGATAATCCTCCTTCTCTAAATATCAAGCCCAGGGAAAAGTGTATGCAACCCCTGAACAGTTCTGGTACCATGGAAGAACCTCAACCATGTCCTTAGTCTGACCTAAGCAAACAGCACCAATGCCCTGTGTTGTCTTTCTCTTTGTCCCTTGTGATATGCTTGAAGACGTCAGGGAAACTGAGATTTAATAACAGTAGAACTTTTGTGACTACAGAGAATCAAGTGAGGGAGTAGAGCCATAAATGTAAACCTTTCTGCTCAAAAAATGTTTTTAAATAATAAATATGCCAACAGTAAATACGTTAAATAATAAATATTGACAAAATATTCTGGTTAGCTACATCCTTCTGTTTGGAGGAACTCTGAGTACTGTCAAAGTTTTGAGTTTCCAATCAATTTAGCTCCACCATAGTGCAAGCCCTTAGGCTAAGCATGGCTTGCAGCAACATTTCTAATGGAAAATACAAGTCTTTTAGCTCACCATCAAGGTCTCAGTTCTGGTACTTGTAGCCACAGTTACAGAGAGGGGTTTGCACACACCATCTGCTGCATAGTCAGATTATTGGTTTATTTGGTCATACAAACTGGAAAAGAATAGGGACCTGCTCTTCCCAAATGTCTTTAGCACTACTTTTTTGAAATACTTATCTTTTTTTTCTTGATAGCACAGACGCCAGTTCACAAAGCCTTCAACATAAACAGCAAAAAAAACAAGTAGCCCCCTTTATGTCCAAAGAAATATTCATAAACTTAGTTAAGAATGTGCATAACAAGACAGAGCCTTAAATATTTATTTTTTTAACATTGCCAGTGATATTAATTATTTGTGTTTTCAGCTAAGAATTCCCACCACAGCATGTACACAGAGAGCAAGAGGCAGTGCCTTGAAAAATTTACAGTAGGAAAGACAGACCCTGAGGAATGGGACTTACCATGTAAGTAGAGTGATAAATTTCAGATGTTGCACAAGGCCAGCAGTGGTTTGCCATGAGCACAGACCCTTATGGAGGGACAGGCTCTGCCCCACAGAATTTAGTGTGGACAGGGCACAGGGGGAAGGGAAACTGCAATCCATGAAAGCTGAGCTGCACCTGCACACACAGAGTTACGGTGCCAGTGCCAGTGCAAGAGAAGGCCCTGACAAAGCAGGTGTACACTCAAGGTGATTCACTCTGTTTACAGAACAAATGTACAAAACTGTTTTTTCTCAGCTGTGCTTTTCCTCGCTGTGCCAGCACTGCTCTGACCCTGGCTAAACCCTGGCGACACCATTTTCAGAACCAAAGCCCCCAGTTTCCCTGAATCTCAGCTGCTTCCCCGTCTCCATTGCTGCAGTCTCTTGCTGTTTCTCTCGCACATGCAGAGCTCTACCATCTGGTCCTCACGGCCTGGTATTTCACACACACACCCCCACCCCGAAAAATCCCTTGGGCCACATGATTCACCATCTATTCAAACCTTGCCATGTGCCTGTTTTTTTGTGTAGTAGCCCCTACTGATGTAAATCCCTTGTTCCATAAGGGCTCTCAATTGCTTTTTTCACTGGAGGCGAGGTGGCTGTGACACCTGCCAGTTTCTGAGACATTTAACCCAACCTAAAACATTATTGCATTGTTGTTTGGCTGAGTAGGAACTCTATTTTCTCCCAGTGGGAAGTGCTGCCAGAAAGGCATTAACTTTTTAGACTATTAAGTATTATGGAAAAATGATATTTCAATAAGAAAATTTCCTTTCTGCCTTTTTATGCCTTAGAAATAGTTCCTGTTTCACTTGGCTCAAGTAGCCCATGCACTAAATCAGTGCAAAAACCTTTCGATCAACTACATAAAATCTGTCCAAATGCTACCATGGAGTTCAGAGGGCTGTGAAACAAAACAGGCCAAGGGGCTGCAATGGGAGGTGTGAGCTGAATTCAGACACACAACTCAGCACAATCAGGCAGTGAATATTCAGGCACTTGGATGTAGTTTGGACAGATTTTATTCATAAAGCACACACTGATGACTACCTGGAGAGCAAATATTTATAAGGAATATGGATTGTTTCTTGGGTTATTTTCTCTCGTATGCTTTAAATCAGGGGTGCCAACTTCTTTGGGCCAAACACGGCCTACCTGATACAGCCATGGCCAACGTGCTGCATTTAGAATCTCACCTTCCATTAGAAACTGAGTGCTTGGCTTTGCAGTCGTGGGGGAATAAAAAAACACTTTACAAAGTGAATTGAGTGTAAATCAACGTGGTAAAGCCTCAGCCTGACACAGTAGGTGCTTAGGGGCAGTTTCAAGTTTCTGTTGCTCACTAAAGTGTGAACTCTCAAGCCAAATTCTGTTGTGAAAAATGGGTAACACAAGGTTAAGATCACCCCCTGCTTTTCTGGAACATCAAACACAATGACTGATCTCTGAAAAGCATGAAATGAACACTCCAGTGTCTGCCAACACCTCCATGGCTCTGCCCCGCCGATCTGAGCGATGTGTGCCTCCCAGATGTGCTGGCACAGCTTCCCTGAGCCATGGGGAGGAATTTGACAACACAGGCTGGCAGAGCCATCACAGCAGTGCTGGATCTCATACTCTGCCTCTGTGCTGAGAAGTGAATCTGGAGGTTTGACAGTGACAGAGGGATTCAAAATGCCTTTTCCTCAGGTGAGAGCTGCAGTTGTGTTTGTGTTGGTGGCTGGGTGGGTTTTACCACGGGAACAGGCAGAGGCAGCAGGGCCAGGAGGGAGGCACAGCCTTGCTCATGGCTAACTGAGAGCACAGGGCTCTGCTACAGATCTGCATGAAAATAGTCACCATTGGATGCTCTTCTGCATCCAGATCTGCAGCAGAGAATAAATCCCATCAGGAAGTGATTTTGGGAAACTTAAGGAAAGGAGCTGTTGCAACACAATGGATTCTTATCCAGTATCCAACCACTCCCCTTAGTGTACACCCCTCAAATCCCTGTGGCTCATGCCTTCCTGTGTTCTCATTACCCAACACTCCACCTGACCCAGCAAGCATCAAGATGTTATTTTTTCAAAATTGGTGTGCTCTCCACAGTATCTGCTTTCTTCAGATCACTTTGCCCTTCTTTTCCCATCCCCAAATTATGTAATTTCTTGTAGAGAGAGATATTTTCTTTTCATGTTCTTGCTGCTTCAGAGACAAGGGAGGACTGATCCCAAGGGGTGTGTATGTTAATTAAGATGACGGCAGCACCAGGGCAGGAGTTGCATTCAGCGTCTTTAGTTTACACAGCAGGGATTAACACAGAGTAGGCGAGTCAGCCATGGATGGCCAAATCTGGGTTACAGTTCCCAAAAGCCACTTGGAGGATTCTACCAAACCTGAAATATGTGGAGTTGTACCTTTTTTGTGAGAACACAAAGTTTAAGTAAACCCGGGCTTGGCTTCCTAAACACATTCTCCACAGTGTGAGTTATAGCCTGGACAAGTGTGTGTTTTCCAGAGCCATTGGAAGAGCCAGGCTTTGATCAACATCTCATTCCTGCACTGGTGATGCAACAGCCATCATTCTTGCACCCAGCTCAGGCAGGAAGCTCTCAAATCTTTTGGACAAGAATGTGGGGAAACTGGGAATATTCATCGGAGGCAAAGGAGGCTATAAGAAAATGGACTGTGAGTGAAATAGGGGTAGATTTTTGCTGAGGAATGCATGGCACTGGCATTAAGGGCAGTTAATGTGACATTTGCATCCTCCCCTCTGATATTTGTGCAAACTTCCCACAGGAAGGCAGTAAGTGCACACTGAAGAGAAGATAAATCCTCTGTTTCTATCCCTACATGACACACCATAATTCCTGCCTGGTTTTTGTGGAGTGCTGCATGCATGGAGAGAGCTACGTTAAGCTTGCTCTGTTGCTGGCTGGCTGGGAAGCAGCTCATACCTACAGAAGGAGGTTTGGCAGGAGCCAGAGAGACTTGTGGCTTGTCAGAGCATTGCCAAGCAAAGGACAGGCCCAGACTGAGTTTGTCTCAGACCTGAGAGCAGCCATACCCTGGCCAGAGCAAACTCTGCACGGGAAGAGCAATGTTCAGAGCAGGCTAATTAATAACCTGAGGCTCTGGAAATGTTTGTAACTGTGTCATGTTTGCTTTAGAGCTGGGATTTTTGGCCTCTGCCTGGCTTGTGGGTGCTGGACAGGCTGACAGTGCAGAGTGGCCTGGCTGGATGTCCTTGCTGTGAGCCACCAGAGCAGGTCAGGGAGGTGTTGGAGCAATCACAGCAGTGGTTTGGGGTGGTGAGGGCAGGAACAGAGAGAGCAACAACCTGGCAGTGCTGCTCCAGCCCACGGGTCTGGCACCCTGCCCTGCAGAGCTCCACACCGCTGTCCTTGATGGCACATTTCCTGTGCGTTTCTGCCTTCCTACACACATTTCACCCTTCCTGACTCTCATCGTAACAACAGGCACGTTGTCAAGTTCGCAGTTGCTTGCTGGGATTAACACAGTAGCTCTGATTTCTTAAGGCAGGGAGATTTCCTGGTTAAAACTGTTCTAATTAGACTTACATCTCTCATAATGCTAAAAATGCCCCTGTGCGAAAGGCAGCTGAATCTGCTTGCAAAATGTCAGTGCTCCAAGACCTTTAATGGTCTTGGGATTCTAACAATAGTAAAGACAGTGCCTGTTCAAAGATAAGGGCTCCAGGCAAACTGGAAAAGGAAGCAAATATAATGTTCCCCTGAATCAGACATCTTAGAGAAAAATCTTCCAAGTACAAAACACATCTGGCTGCACATTTGTCAAGTATTTTATTGGCTTGGACTTCACACACACACACACACAGAGCTCACAGAAACTCCTTTCCACTGCAGATCTGGGTGGCACCTCCATTTTCCTTTTAGGACTCAGTTTTGGACCTGGGGAAAAGTGTTCTCAGTCGAAAGGCCTCCAAGCAAGCCAGGGCTGATCACAGAGGAGAGCAACAGCTGCAGAGCTTAAATTCCTCTCCCCACCCTCCCGCACAAACGTGCCCCTCAGTCCTCCCTCTGCCTGGAGCAGCACGAGGGAGGAAGGCCCAGCTCCCCTCCTTCCCTGCCAGCCCCTCTGGCATTTCCTATTACACACCAATTGCATGTGAGGCACCAACACCACGAAGTGCCTTTCCATGTGGGCAGTGGAGCTGTGGTGGAACTAAGGCTCTCTCTTGCTCACAACTCCCCCAACCTCCCGCAGATGTTTGTGACACATTTTTTTCCTGCCCTCTTTATGCAACACGTCAGGCGTTCGTGATAATTTACTGCCACAGGAACCGCTTCCTGCACGCTGCGAGCTGCGAGTCTTTCCGGACTGCTGGCAGGCACTGAGCAGGGAGAGGGAATGACAACGTGCAGGGGAAGGTGTCGGGGAGCAAAGAGAACCCTGTTCTCCATCAGCAGCTCCCAGGAGAGAGAGGGGGAGAAAAGCAGTGATGGCTTTGTGGATTTAGTGGAAATTAACTTCATTTAGGAACTATCGATGGCCTGCCCTCTGGAAGGTTAAAACAACGAAAATATCTGGGAGAGGTATTTCAATTTAAAACTTACCTTAAATAAAAAAAATAAAAAGCAACGAAAAAAAGCTAAAGCAAGTACAAAAATAAATCAGAAAGATAAGAACAGAGCCTGCAGGAATCAAGTCAGAACAAAAGGCAGGGGCTATGAAAGGAGAAAACCACAAATGGCAGGGGTTGAAAGGTAAAACCTGCAGTTCACTGTGAAACATGAAGGATGCTGTTGTATTCCACACCTCCTCTTCCTGGGTGTAGCTGTCTCCACAAGGTGAAGGGCAGTAATGAATCAAGCTCCTTTCCCTCTTCCTGTATTTTCCATTCAATTATTCACAGGCTGTGCAAGTTCTGCTTTATTTCCCCTCTCCATATGCCACACTCTCCTCCTGGGGTTTTTTTATTCCAAACTGTGCATTTGGCCTCTCTCCCATTCCTTTCTCCTCAGTGTGTGCCCCCTGCTCTGCCAGGATCTGCTGTCTTTGTAACCTCTGCTGTGCACATATGCTGGCTCTGCCCTTCCCTCCTGCCACCCCCTGCTCCTGGGCTACCGAGTGTCCCTTTGCTTCACTCCAGTGCACGAGCCAGCCAGAAAAGGAAGGCTTTTCCTATGGCCACTGCTCCCATCTCCGTGCTGCCAGCTCCTCTCCACCGACCAAGGGGAACTCACGTTGCTCCCCTCGTACAGAGACAGCTCTGCAGCTGCTTAGCAACTGGGAGCTGCTGGGAGAGTGCGGCACAGAAAGAGGATGGATGGCACAGCCCTCCCTGATCCTGCCCGGCTGCAAACTGGGGCTCAGGGAGCAGCTGGGGCACTCCCCACTGCCCTGCCAAACAATAAATCAGGATGCAAATCCTTAACTGCAGCTTTGAGAGCAATGCTGACAATGTCAAGGGCAAAACAGTCTTGGTCCTGTGTCATATCGCACCAGCGAGAAAAACTGCTCTGATTTGTAAGCCAAACTAATTCCATTTGATCTTTGTCATCTATTTCTGGCTAAAATGTTTTCTCCTCCATCACTTATAATCGGAATGTTTCCTGTATGTGCTGCATGTGTTAAAAAGGCTGCCAGGTCCTCAGCTACGATTGCATGCAGACTGTTTAATGATCTGTCCAGAGACACTAGTAATTTAATGCATAAATATCCTTTTAGATTACTTATTTGTATCTTCATTTCCTTTTGATGCGAGCTTTGTAAGTGCCCAGCTCCTTTAAATGGTACATTCTTTTCATTCTTTTTCCCTTTTTTTTTTTTGTAAAACTGTACTGTTCAGAGGCCGTTAAGCACTGAACTGTTTTGTAATTTGATGGCTTTAGAATGCTGATTAGAATTGCCAACCTTCTTGATTTATTTAATGATTTTTATAAGCCTGAAAGCATTCTAAAAAATAACCGGTTCTACATCCTGATGGGATCACAGTGTTTCAATAGCAGCTGCATTTCAATAGGTAAGAAGCAACACAAAACATTCTGCAAGTCAGGTGTTGAAACAGCTTCTTTATTCCTTTATAGCTCAAGAATGATTAGATCTCTGAAAGCACTCACTCCCTACCTTACAGAGGTGGCTTTGTCATAATACTAGCAGGTATAAATGAACAGATACGGCTTAAAAAGTAACAAAAAACCCCACCTCCATCTCTGGGAAATATCCAACATGTCCATCAAAATGTGCCTGGATCTCAAAAAAAAAAGTAAATGCTTGTTTCACCATTGTGTATCACCATGTATCTCTGCACCCCAGCAGCCAAACAACACAGCCTAGTGATTCCCTGTCATTGTTCAAGGCTCACATCCCATGCATCCTCCCAGCATGCTGGGACACAGGTGAAATCTGTCAGGACGTTGCTTATTTTGGCTGACAATTCCCTAGACAGATCATCTGCTGTTCTGGGGAAGAAGTGGAAAAATTTCATGGCAAGAGAAAGTGAACAGGCAAATACCCTGTCCATATTCCTACTCAATATTCCTTTGATATTCTTAGCCTGGTTTCCTAAAAATAAACCTGTCTAATGTGACTTTGTAGTTCTATGTAATTTTTCCCCTCCTTCCTCCCATCTCAATCAAATTCGGCAGTGGGGAAGGAGTCCCAAATGTATTTAGGTCTGGAATGAGCAGCTGAGTAGAGAGTACACAGTAGAGACACCATCTCTAAAAAAACCCCATCTAACAGGAAGGTCTCTAAATGCACTTTGTAACTCCTGAGTCCTGCAGGTGTCATCTCCCCTTCACGGGTCCTGCAACCACCTGTTTTGGGCCCGAGGTTATTTCATGGCTACATAATAGACACCAGGGCAGGCAAGTGTTGCAGGCTGCTTCCTGGCTCCCTCCCAGCTCCTAAACTGGGCTTTCTTCCCGTGAAACTGGGGTGTGGCAAGGGATGTTGTACAACCAGACCTCCTCCTGACACAATATTGACATGGCTGAGGTGTGTATACACACACCAGGAACCAGGAAACACCCACAGTGGAGACAGAACCAGTTGTTTATCTGGAAGAAAATACAAAATCATGACCAACCAAGTTTGTAGGTGACAGTCAGCAACAGCAGGAGGGAGTGATAAATAAAAATAATAATAACAAAGCCATTGCAAGCAACAACGCTGTCTAAGGGCTTGTCCTTTTCAAGAGGAACAAGTGTAAAATCATACATGCAGAACAAAAGAGCACAAACCTACAGTGCAGGGTTGTCATCCTAAGCAGGAGCAGATCTGAGAGCATTTAAGGAGCCGTGCTGGGAAACCAGCTGAAACATGGGCTGGTGTAATCCCTGGATGCCTGACAGGGACAGCTCAGCCGGGAGGGCTGCTGGCTCGGGTGTGATCCCTGCCGAGGGCTCCGTCCCCGTCTGCCCAGATCAAAATGGTGACAAACTGGAGCGTTCACAGGCAGGAACAATTCCAGGATTAGCAAAGATGGACCCGAGGGGGAGCTCTGCAGTCTCTGCAGCCGAGTATGAAATGCTCAGCCTGAGCACAGCGACATGGGGATGGAAGCCTGGCCATGGAGCATTCCTCCACCAAGCAGACTGAGGGACAGACACGTCCAGAAACTGAGAACAGAAACTAGACAAGTTTAAAAAGGTACTTTGATTTCTCGTCTGTCAGGAAGATTTCGATGGAAACAATTTACTCGTGTTTTACTCCCTCTCCCAGGCAATTTAAAAATGAAAATCTGACCTTTATCTACGATGCAGGCATTCTGCAGTTAAATTCTTTCAAGTGAGAAAAAGCAACAAATTCACAAAAATCCCGGGACCTGAATAATGCAGGAAGTCGAACCAGATGAACCTTGGTCTCTTTTGTCTTTTATAATCTATTAATCTAGTTTCCTTGCACAAGCAGTGGATTGTGACTTGAAAAGCTCCAATATAAAGGATTCTGTGTACAAGGCAGTCTAAAACAAAATGTTGTAAACAGTCAGGATCATTGTTTGGCAGAACAGCTGCATATTTTTTATTTCACTTTGCCTCTCAATCTAATTTGCTCTTGTTGCAACACTTTGCCAAAGAAATTAAATCACTTCTTATTGATAACAGACAGTGATATAATTAGCATAAGAGTTTTCCACTCAACAATGCCGGGGAGGGACGCTGTGGGCAAGAACAAACCCCTTTGCTTCAAGAATGTGCACAGAGTCACCACAAGCTGTTCAGAGAAAAAAAAAAATCTTTTTTTTTTCCCCCTTCTCCCTGAAAGATCTCTTTCTTTATCTAAAGAGTCTCACGCAGCACACCAGGGTCAGTCTAACCCAAGTCTGAAAGTCTGGTTTGACCTTTCTGGGATTTAAACACGCTGTACCAGAACATTTTGCTTTTCAGATACGAGGTTCAGCCATGAAACCACCCACTCTGAGAGCACAACCGGTCTCAACTGCCTTGGCGACTTTTAAACTACATTGAGCATTATAGTCATTCAGAAACTCTAAAAAACGGAAAGAAATTTTCGGCTCAGACTTACAAAAACAACTTCCAGAAGTGCTGAGGAGCCACACAATTCACTGGGGGGGGGGCACGGCGGGCTCGCTGTCCAGCCCCTGCTGCCCCAGCAATTTCTGGCCCTGGTTTGCACGTACGCAGAGCCAGGCACAGGCGTAAGGACCTCTCCCAGCTGGAGCACTTCATGGATCCTACCATCGGGAACAGCCGTCCTGGACAATGATTAATCGCAGACAAAGATCAGAGTCCTGGAAAAATATGCAGAGAGATGCAAGCACAGACAAAGCTGTCTAAGCTCCCACAGTATTATGGTCTGGCTGTGTCGCTTCAAAGCCTTGCGTTAGGCAGAGCTGGTTTGCTTCAGGGTTAAACAGACCAATGTTACGGTTAAATGCAGGTATTACTAACAGCCGAATATATATTTAAACATAAATTTCAAATCCCAGGAAAGTTATTAGCCCGGTGCTGGTTTAGATCTGCTTGGTTTTTTTTAATCGCTTCACGTGCAGACTTAACTCATTACGATGCGAGCTGCAGAGGCGTTTTCACTGCAGTTCAAGAGCCCCTGCAAGCCCGAGCCCAGCTCTGCGCCGCACTTTGATCTACACGCCGCCAGCTCCGGCCATTTCCAGGAAGCTGCAATGCTTTTCACCTCTACTGAGGAGCACCAGAGGAGCGTGTTAATGGTGCTGTGCTCAGAGTAAGGCCACCGTCCCTCCCGGCTTGGCTGGCAGATGGTCCCTGGAAGCCGCTGTGACCCGGGCAGGGCGCTCAGCGCTGTCCCGGGCGGCCCCGACGGGGCTCACAGCGCTGAGGCAGCGCTTCGCAGCCAGCCTGGCACTGCGCAAACCTTTTTGTTGCTTGGTTGGGTTGGTTTTTTTTTTTTTTTTTTAATCCTCCCAACCCCCCCTCCTCTCCCTCTCTCCATGGAAACGTGTTCTGTGTTTATGCGGACGGGCTGTCGGTGCCTCTCGGCAGCGCCTGACCCTGCGGGGGGAGCGGAGCGCTGGGTGTCTCGGGGGTGGCAGAGCCCCCCGGCGCGGGGGACAGCGCTGAGCCTCGCCCGGCACACACAGCACGGCACAGGCTGTGCCGAGCCGAGCCGAGCCGAGCCCAGGGCTCGCCCTGCCCGGCACACGCCGCCTCTGCCAAGCCGACACTTACCTTCGCCCTCCCTCAGCGTCCGCAGGACGGTCCTGCTCTAGCACTACGAGGGAGGCCACCCCTCTACCAGTGTTTGCCTTTTGCTCCCTGTCCTGCCCTCTGGAGGGGTTGTTGCCCCAGCCAGGCTGTGCTGGCTCAGCCTACTGTGGGCTCTGCGGTGAGCAGGAGAGCTGCGGGGCACGGCCGGGCTCCGGGGGGGCTCCAGGCAGTCCCCAGCCTCCGCTGCAGCAGAGGACGGGAAAAAAAACCCAAAAAAACAAAAAAAGACGAGTAAAAAGGAAATAAAAAAGGGAAAAAAGGCCGGCACATGTACCAGCTGCGGGGCTATGGCGGCAGCCCCGGCGGGCCGGGCCGGGCCGCTGCAGGCCGGAGCGGGAGGCAGGGCAGCGGGGGAGGAGGAGGATGGTGGTGGCCCAGGGAGGCAGGGGAGCAGGAGGGCAGCCCAGAAGGGGCAGGGGAGCAGGAGGGCAGCCCAGGAGGGGCACAGAAGGAGGAGGGCAGCCCAGGAGGGCCGAGAAGGAGCAGCACAAAGCGCCGAGTGCCGGCCGCGCTGCCCCAGCTCCGCCCGGCCCCGCGCCGCTGCTCCCCCCCGGCCCCGCGCACTCAGTACCCTTTTTTTATCCTTGTGTATGCGTGTATTTCATTTATTTATTTATTTATTTAGTTGCGTGTGGCGAGCGGCTGTTTATTCCTCTTTAATTCCCTCCCCCTCCCTCGCACTAGGCGCCTTCCATGCTGCCGGTGTTTATGAGCGCGGGCGTGCAGGGCTGCGGCGGAGCGGGGGAAGGGCGGCGTTATTTATAGCGGCGGGGGCTGAGCCGCCTTTTCTCGGAGCTGCCTTTGTCCTGCCGGCCCTGCCCGGCCCGGCCCGGCCCGGCCCGGCCCGGCTGGAGCGCCGCCAGCGCCGCCGCCTCAGGGCGCTCCGCCATTTTGAGCCGCCGCCGCCTCGCCTTCCACAGCCCCTCACACAGCGCTGGGGGCAGCGGGGCGGGGGGGGGCAGGCATAAAAAAACCCAAACTAAGCTAAAAAATAACAAACCCCAACCAAACCAAACCCCAACCACCCCATCCCTGCAGCGCCCGGGACGCCGGCAAGGCAGCGGGGGAGAGCGCGGCGCCCGCCCAGCGCTGAGGAGGAGGAGGAGGAGGACGCCGGAGAGGGAGGAAGGAAGGAGAAGCCATGATGGCGGCCGTGCTCCCCACACGGCTCGGAGCGCCCTGCCCGCCGCCCACCCCGCACTTAGCAAACCCACCGGACTCCACCACATTCCGGGGGCTGGGTGGCGGCTCTAAAGCACAGCTTGTGAATTGTCAGCTGCGTCACGGCTCCTCCGTCCGTAACACTCAGCCTGCAAAGGGTCCCTCACTTGGAAGGAAACTCCCTCATTTTGGATTTACTTCCAGACCTCCTTTTTTCCCCCCTCTCTCCAAGTCACTGCCTCTCGGTGTGAAGGATTTTACAGTGCTTTCTAGTGAGACATCCGCCATTTAAGACTCACCGTCGTGAAAAACACCCCCTCCCATTTGGTTGCCTGTTTTTTTTTTTTTCTCTCGAGCTTCTGTAATTAGACGGATAAAACATGTAAGGGATCCCTACCACCACCACCACCGCCTTCTCGCCTTTTTTAACATCAACCTCACTAACATCTCCCTGTTCACAGGCAGATTTTTTTTTATTATTATTTTTATTGGGGTCTTTTTTTTTTTTGGTGCTTTCAAGTTAAAACGCCTGCAATGGATCCACAGCGTCTCTCCGCACTAAAACAAAAACCAAACAAACCCCAAAACACCAAAACCCACCCAAGGGCTGAGGACGGACGAGGAGCTCTGTGCAGAAAGAGAACTCAAATCCCTCCCTGAGAACAGACGTTTGGGAGGCACTGTTAGATGTTTCTGAGGAGAAGGAGATCGCCACGGCTTTCAGACAGACGACCATTGGGATCCTTCCACCCAGGACAATGCCATTAGCCACAGGCCTGGGCTCTGTGCTCCTCTGCAAGGGCAAAAGGGTTGCCTTACTTACCCGCGCACCATAGTTGAATGCAGCTCTGAAGGTGAAGTTGTTATTTTTTTTTTTTTTGGTTTTGTTTTTTTCTTTTTTTTTAAAATAACGGCTGTGAATATCTAACATCATCTGTGTCACCACTTCTCTCGTAAGTTTGCAAGCCAGAGTGGATTCTTGTTAAGATAAGTTACGGATCTTTGTATGGCAGTGGTCTAGCATCCAAAAAAAAAAAGCCAAAAAAAAGGGGGGAAAAAGGCTATAGGAAAAGTCCAGCTATGCTGACTGACCGTATGCAGCGAGGACTCCTGCTCGAGGCTTAAATCTACCTTCCTGTGGCAGATTTACTCTGTACGTAAAAAAGACGTTCAGTGTTTTTCCACAAGAGCACGCAGACACTAAAAATATTCTCCTCAATAGTTTTGGGCTGCACATGTCAGTGTGAAAACACCTAGTTAACATTTACTGGCTCGAAACAACCTTTAAGCATAGCTTAGCTAGATACTTGGCTTTGTTAAGTAAAATATTTCAAAGAGCATAAATTGGTTTAAACAGACAAAAACATAAGACATGCAAATGAAGGCTTAGCAATAAGGACCACTCCAGTAACATTAACATGAAAACTACACTTAGCAAGGACAGAATGGATTGGGTACTTACAACGTAAGAGGAAAGGAAAAAACCAAAAAGCTTATCACAGTAAAATTGCCTTATTTTTTTGCCAGAATTTACTATTCCTATACCTATATTCAAAACGTTACCTTTTAAGCACCAAAGGAGTTAATAAAAATGGCCAGGAACCAAGTGTTTAACCCAGGAGATAACTCTCTCAAATGTATTGTTCAGCCATCAGAGCTGCTTAAAGCTTAAAAACCCCCAAACCAAAAAAAATTATAAAAATAATGTATTTACTCTTTTTTTTTGTTGTTGGCATTCGAAATTGTTAACTGCTGACATAGGGTGTGCCGTGACCTAGTTACACAAGACAAAGATGGATCCCGAATCATAATGGAGGCAAAAAAAAAAAAAAAAAAAAAAGTCCGCA
>JAWWEE010000034.1:11228245-11273449 GCA_035221455.1 Xenops minutus | reverse complement strand
CATTATAGGATGTTTATTGACTGTCTGCTGATGGAGGAATATTTATTACCTTTTGTGTGTGTTATCTGTATACAACAACGGCTGTATTGTGGTTATGCTCCATTGAAAACAATTCAGCTAATGGGAACTAAGCTGAAGAAACGATCCAGGTGGTAATCAGAAACTGAACTTTGCTTCATTAAATTGAAGATATCTGTTACATTTCACACCCCTACATATGCTAATGCCTAAAGTCACTCAAACTCCACCTAGCCATGGAGTGATGGTTGGGACATCTTGTGATGGGTTGTTTCAACTTATTTCCTCAGCTCCAAGCCAGCTGCACTCAGCTCTGGTTGAGAAGGGAGACACAAATTATGCCATGACTCCTTCTGCCTTCTCAAATTCTTACTACTTCAAATCACTTCTGTGGTTCAGAGTGCCGTAAGTAGTTAAAAACCACTGGGTTTGGGTACAGAAAGAACATTCTTTGCCCCATGTTGCTGTGGAAGTGCCTCTTATGGCACCCCTGCCTTTCACACCTGAAGAAATCTTCACAGTTCCTATTCAACCCAAATCCAGGATGAAGTTTGCAAAAAAAAAAAAAAAAAAAAAAAGCCAACCCACCACCAAAAAAAAAAAAATAAAAAAAATCCAACCAACTTGTCCCACCTATAGGTCCATCTTGTTTAGAAACAGTTTGCGCTAAGGTAAATGCAGCGGGCAGATTCCACTCGCCCCCCCGCACGCCCTTAGCCCCGCGGCGGGGAGGGGGAAAAAGCCCCCCCGCGGGGCCGGCCCGGTGCGCCGTGGCGGCGGTCGGGGGTCGGTGCGCGGTGTCCGGCGGGCCGGGGGCTGCGCGGCGCGGCCGCCGTGAATGTGCAGGCGGCGGAGCGCGGGTAGAGGCGTTCGCGGCGCTCGCAGCGGTGTATTGTGGGATCCCGGCCGCCGCCGCCAGCAGCGAGCACACACAATATGTGGTGGCTCGCGAAAACGGGAGGCAGGAGCCTGGCGGGCAGCCCGCGCCGGTAACCGGCCCCATGTGAGACGGGAGCTCGCCTTTCGCCGCCCGGAGACGATCGGCCGCCCAGCGCGATGTCTTTCCGAGAGACCAAGGCGGGGGAAAAAGCCAGGCACCCTGAAGATCATGGCAAAAAGCAGAGTTCAAGTGAGATTGGGTCCTTTTTTTTTTTTCCCCCTCTTTTCTTCTGTTTTTTTTCCCTCCTCCTCTCCTCCTCCTCCCTCTCTGCCTCTTGTCTGGCTGGGGTGGAGGGGGGACCCGGCTGGCAATTCCCCCATTTTGGGGCTCGTTTCGCGGTGGATTTCCTCCCTTGCCTGGGTGTGTAGAGCGAGCGGCTCGTTAAAAAAAAAAAAAAACACACCGAGACGAAGAGGTCTTTGTTGAATATTTTTTTTAACTTTATGTTTTTCCGTGTGGGTTTTTTTTTCTCTCTTTTCCCATTCCCCCTTCCTCTCTCTCCCCCCCCTCCTCCTCGTCCAGGTTGGATCAACGGAATGGAGAACAGCACGCAAGCCAGCACTTCTGTCGAGAAAAGAAATCACCATTGGAGAAGTTACAAGTTGATTATTGACCCGGCTCTGAAAAAAGGACAGCACAAACTCTACCGTTACGATGGGCAACATTTCAGCATGCCTGTGAGTGGGGGGCTCCCGGGTTTCCCTCATTGTGTTGTGTCTCCCCCCCCCCAGCCTCCGTCTTACCGGCGTTTTGGGGTCTGGGGGTCCCTCCGGGTCGTGGTAACCCCCGCCGTGTGTGGGAGGGGGGCCTGTGGGGGGGACACGCACAGCCACCAAAGTTACCGCCACCTGACACTGTGTATTCAACTGTCAGGAGCCCAAACCTGCGGCTTTTTCCTGTGTTTCCAATCTGTGTGCATTTCCCAGCAGTATTGCAATTTGACACGTGTGTGTGTGTGTGTGTGTGCGCTTTCCTCTTCCCTTGAGACAGCCTCTGCTTCCTTGGTGTTTATTTTTTCTTTTATTTGTGTCTTAAATTTCAAGCCCTGTTATTGCTGTTTCTGTGTTTTCTTTCCTCCTCCTCCTCCTCCTCCCAGAACTCGGGAATCGCTCCTGTGGATTGTGTCAGGGATCCCAGAATAGGGCGAATATGGACCAAAACTAAGGAGTTGGAGCTGTCTGTCCCCAAATTCAAGGTACTGCTCTGTGTTCTTGTTTATCTGGGAGTGAAGCCTCAGTTCCAAACAGTTTAATGGACCGTTTAAATGACAGTCATATTCCTATTAACATTGTTATTTAGCAAACTGTTTAACAATAATCCTCTTCTATAAGGATAACAAGAAATCAATGCATCTGTCTAACGAGATCACTTGAAGATTTTGGGGCTGGGGCTTCTTGGGTCAGGGGGAGTGGTGGTGGAAGGGGGCCCTGCACTGACAGTGCTGCTCAGAATACATCTTTGTAGCCCAGAAAGGAGCCGGTTCCAATGAATGGCTGCAGCAGCAGAGCCTCTGCTCAGCTCTGAGGTTCATCCCAGAGCCTCCGAGGTGGCTTTTTTTTCCCCCCAAAGTTTGCAGGATGTTTTAACCCTCTCCCTCCCGTGCCATCCTTAGGCCCTCCCCCACGCTCATTAAACAATGACGATTCTTTTTATCACTCCCCACCTTGTGCCCGATTCCAGATTGATGAATTTTACGTGGGGCCAGTGCCTCCCAAGCAGGTCACCTTTGCCAAGCTCAACGACAACATCCGCGAAAACTTTTTGGCTGACATGTGCAAGAAATACGGCGAAGTGGAAGAGGTGGAGATTCTCTACAACCCCAAGAACAAGAAGCACCTGGGCATCGCCAAAGTCATCTTTGCCACTGTCAAGGGTGCACGGGAGGCTGTCCAGCACCTTCACAACACCTCCGTCATGGGCAACATCATCCACGTGGAGCTGGATACGAAAGGTGAGGGGGCACGTTCCGGCCTCGCGCGTTTGGGGGTCGCAGAGCCCCTGCCCATCCCTCTCCCACCACAGGGGCTGTTGCAGAGGGCAGGATCCTGGTGATTAAAACCACGAAGGGAGCCGGCAGCGGGTCTGGTGTCTGGGGCCTGGGCGAGTCACGTGGAGCCAAATGTGTTGTCTGTTGCTAAGAGACAGCCCTGTAATTTGCAAAATGCTGCCATCCTGCCCGTCCCCTGCCCGTCCCTGTCCCCGCTCACTGCTCTCCCATGTGCCCCATCTCCCTGCCCCAGCCTGGCCCCTCTCGGCCACCTGCCAGGGCTACCGGACCCCGTGGCACCTGCCTTCTGCAGACTTGGGATTTTTGGGCAGGTCCTGGTGGATCCCGGGACCCGAATGTGCGGGTTCCGGCGGCGGCAGCGGGGCTGGGTGCTGTCCTCTGCGTGCCTGGCATTTCATTGATGCTTGGAGCACACTGGAGCCTGGGGCAGCAGAGTGCACACGCAGCACTTGTCCGTGTGTGTGCGAGTGTGTAAGTGTGAGACTGGCTCTTAAAGCGACAGGAGCTCCCTGCCCTGGAGGAACCAGCTCCCAGCCCCACACCCCAGCCCTTGGGAGCCCAATAAACTTTCTGCAAGTGTGAAGGCATCGTGGTTTTTTTTGTCTGTTCTCTCTCCTCCAAGCTTGTCAGTGAAGGGCTTTGCTAAAATCTGCCTGAAATTTAGGAAATGTCTAAAGCTGAGGTGGTTAGATCAGTTGCAGCTTGTACTTCTTCGTTCCAAGGGTGGCATTTCTAGTTTAAAACTGGCTTGCTGCACTCCTAGGGAAGAGGACACTGCTAACACCATTTTCTTAAAAATGCTGGCATTTCTGCTGTGTATTAAAAGGTTTCAACAATTTAGTGCAGAACCAGCACAGCAGTCGGTGTGCCACATGTGATAGAGTAGAACAGGATGTTTATTGACATTACTGACCACTGTTAGAAGAAAAATCACAGTAGTGGTATAATATTTTCTATTGTGAGCATGACCTTACACGTGTATACTTTGAAATTCTAGTGTCATTAATTTTTACAGACAGGCTCCTTCCCCTGCTTTGAAATTTGAAGGTAAAAGTCACATTTAAGAACAAATTAACCACTTGCAGATTTAATAATGTAAGCTAAAGCTGGCTGATAAGTGGTGGATGTCTTAATGACAGTAATTTTAAGCAAGCTGATTGTAGTACCTTATTCCTTGTTCTCCTCCATTTATAAACTGCTCTGCAAGTCCTGACCAGGCAGCTGTTCCAGAAAGTTTGCAGCACATCAGGAACGTGAGGGGAGTTTATGCTTCTGTTTCCTGGGAGAAAACACTGTTTTGTTTGCCAGCTTTATGCTTCTAATATATTTCTTTCACACAGTTGCCTCTTTCATTCTAAAAGAGTAGGACTGTCAGTGTGCTATAATCTGTCAGAATCAAGTAAAAATGGAATTCCTAAAATAGCATTAGCAGGTTAGTACATACTTAAAATATATATATATATATATCTGTCATTTTTAACATTTCTTTCTCGTATTCCACTTTTCAAGAGAAAGGAAAGGTTGGTTGAAAACTTTGTTTTCATAGTGTAGAAAAATAAGTATCAGGAGTGAAAGTGTTACTTTTATCTGTCTGGCATGAGCATAAACCTGGGAGCCTGAACCTAATAAATCCAGTCTCCTCATCTAAGACAGGCTTGTTTAAAGCAACTTCTTTGCCACAGTTTATCCATTTGAGGGCTGGACACAATTAATAATTGCCTGTCTTAGAGAAATAGTTAGGAATCTTTTCACATTCATAAACCTCTTTGAAATTGTAACTTTTCCTGGATTATATTTGAGATGGAACTTTGTAACAATTGCTGTGTATTTTTTCAAAACCAAAAGAAAATAAGCCTAACAATTCTGTATGCATGGCATTGTAGTGTTATGTGTGGGTGGTGTGTGTTAATATTTCAAGCATATCTTTAAGCTCTTGCAGTGAAAAGACCTATTTTGTCATGACTTCAGTTGAACTAAAACAGTTTAAGTAGTTAAAGATGGCTCAGGACTTTTGTGGAAAGGGATTGGATACCCAAATAACCTCACCTGCAGCGTTTGTTCAAGATAAATAAGTCTTTCAGTACACAAAATTGTGCTAAGGGGTGCTTTGCTTTTGAATTGCATGGGGTGATTCACAGGGACGTTGGGGTTTGATCCTACAGGACTTCTGCATGAAAAAGTGGTCCTGGTTTTGGGGACGTGCTGCCTCAAGTAATTTTCTGGGCCATTTTTCTATGTACTCTTTCTCTGAATTTGTCTTTCAGAGCAAAATTCAGGCAGTTTCAAGGTCTGATTCTGTTGCCTTTGAGGCTGATGACAGATTTCTTACAGACTGCAAAATAAATAGGATTAAGTTTTTGTAGTAACAAAAAATTCAATATTAAGAAACTGGGTCTTTGTAGACTTTAGGAGTGGAAAGGCTGAGGGTCAGTAACACTATGGGACAGTTTGCTTCTCTAGCTTTATTCTTAGAAGGATGTCTCTGAGTACTCCTTAAACTAGGGTGAAAAAAAAGGCTTAATTGGTGTCTTCTGGAGAGGTAGAATTAACGGTTTTGTCTTCAGCATTCCCATGCACTGTGTTTGCATTAGTAACAGGCAGTTTCTAAGAGCAAGGTGTGTAGGGAGAGCTTTCTGAAGTGGCTCTGGGTGTTGGCAGAGGCTTCTCCCTTGGGTGAGAGTTTCACTTCTCAAATCTGCAAGCTATTTGCTTGGCACTTTGGAGAGGAGGGAAACGGCTGCGCTCCAGAAAGCATGGTAAGGAGCAGAGCTGCCAAGCAGGCTGAGAAGAGGAAAAAGGAGGTAGAAACCTTCTTGTCTTGGCTGGAGAAGGGAGTGTCTGAATTCACTTGCCCGGCAGATTATTTCAAAATGATCTCTGGGAGCTCAGAGGTGAGAACTGCTCCTCTCTTGTGTGGATGCAGCAGGCTGGCAGTGGCAGCAGGGTCACATGGGTGTCAAGAATGTGTATTTTGACATAGGCTCTGTTATTTGTGTTTAATTGACTCTTGCATTGTGGTCTGTGCAGGTGAGACCCGCATGCGATTCTATGAACTGCTCGTTAATGGTCTTTGCACTCCTCAGACCCTCCCTGTAGGCACCGAACAGGACGTGTCTCCAACTGGGAACGAAGCTCTCCAGGTAGGTGTGCTTGGCTGGTTTTTTTTTTTTTTTTTAGTAATAACTTTCTAGAAAACTCCAAACATGAACATTTTAACACTTTTCATGTAGCTTCTCCTTTTGTGTCTTGCCACAGTTCCAGTGGATGTTGCTAATTCATATTTAAATATAACTTGCTCGTAATTGCCATAGCAAATGTACCTCTGAATCAGAGCATGTGGCTGATCTGTGTCTCCATAGCATGTGAAGTGCTTTTTGTCTTTTCTGAGTGAAAAATGCCTCCAAAACTGACAGAATGTGCCCTATTAACATTAGAAATTCCTGCAGTTAGGACTGGATCAGATCTGTCCCTGAGCTGAGATTATTCCCTTGAAGTCAGGGAATGATTTACAGTGGTACATTTGGCCTGGTGTCTGTGGTGTGTAATCTCAGTGCTCAAGGGCTTCAGCCTTGCTTAAAGGCTGAAAGGTGGAAAGGGACTGAGCTTCAATAATGGCATCAGTTTTCCAGAATCTTAATGAGTCGCTGGAATCAGCTGTTAATAAAAGCAGTGGGCAGAATTCCTGAGGGCTTCCAGGGGTCCCTCGATATTTAGGGCACAGTTCTCTACATGGCTTTGTCCGATTACCTGCCTTCCTGTGAACCCCACTGGGATGAGAGGGAGAGGGGGAAGGGAAACCTGTTTGTGTGAAGGTGTCAGCTTCTTTGGCTTGTCTAAATGTACTTTGGCTGCTCATTGTGACTTAAGAACCCACCTTAAGACATCAAATCTGAAAGAGATTTGACAGGGATTTTTTTGTCTACCTCTGCACTCTTAAAATGCCATGATTTCATTAATTCTGTGATCAGGCGTTCTCAGGACAGGTAAGAGCTGTACATTGAACATGAACATTCCATTGATGTGAAAAAATAAATTTCTCCTCTTCTCCCACCAACCATCCCAACATCACCAAGGCAAAATCTCAGTATCTTTTTAATAAAGTCATAAAGAGGTTGGTTCATCCTTACCTTCCAGCAAGGTGCTTTTAAGGGCAGGAGGGAGGCAAGTGATGATTTTGCTGGGAGCCCTGCTATGAGCAGGGCCTGGCTGCTCGTTTCTGCTGGTTCCACATCTCAAATAAAAATAGACAGATTTTGTTCTTACTCCTTTCTCAGGGTTAGCAGCAAATGGATGGTATCCCCCACAGTAGTCCCTGCTGTAATTATCTTTCAGATTGTTTCTCTAGATACTGTCTTCATGTATTATATTATTACCCTGAATTGATTTTCTTTCCCAATTATCACCAAAATTATTGCTTTGTGGTAATGTTGACTGTTTGCATCATGTTTTTGACACTAGAATCCGCCAACAAGCTTGTTTGCTGTTTTAAATACTCCTGACATTTGCTTTCCCCCTCATGCAGAGCAGCAAAGACCTGGCAGTCCTGCAGGCCATACACAAACCCCACTGAAAAACAGTCCACAGCATACCTACACCAAAGATGCAGAGATGTGGATGTTGTCAAGAACCAACCACATGCTTCCTCCTCCTTTCTGTGGGTTTTAGAACAGTTGAGGAAGAAACTTTCCTGATGTCCATGAGGTCATGGTGTCTAGGGGGTCACACCAAGAGCAAGTCCACACTGTTGAGTGGTTGAGATGTGTGTGAGCATAGCAGGCAGGTGAGAGCTCAGCTTGAGTTTGGTGCTGGCATGTGCCAAACAGGTAATTTTACAGGTCTCTCTCCCTGTATGTGCTTGAGAGAGCAGCAGCCATCCTGTAGCCTCACCAGTTCGCTGTCCTGGTGTGATTTTGGGGAGCTGGAGCTCAGTCCTGCCTCTCTTGCTACCAGGAGGATTCTCACTGAGCTCCTGCTTTGCATTATGGAAAATTGATTCTGGAGCTGATGATTAGTGTGGCACTGTTATGACTCAGCAGAGTCTGAGTTGGAGCAGGGCTGCTCCCAGAAACCCCCTGAACGTGCCTGTGGAGTGAGTTGCAGAGCAATTACTTGGCTGCTCTGTAGGTTTGTAGGGTTTTAGTTTCAAATGCCGTAATCAGTAGCTCTCTACCTGAGCATTTATCTTTGGGAAGGGGTTTAAAACGGTGCTTTTGGCAGTTGAGAACTTTTTGCACCTTTTATAAGAGTATTCTTGCCCATTGTGGTAGATCAGTGTTCGGTAGAGGGGGTGGTGGGTGAGCTCTGCTGCATAGGTTTGGCTGCAGGCAGGCAGTTTGCTGCTTTGTATGCTTTAATTTGTTCACAAAAAGAGATAAATTGATAATTTCACATCTCAGAATTTTCTCATTTTCTTTCCTATATGCAATTTAGACAAGCCTTGGTAGAAATCTGAACTCTTTCAGCTGGGAGTGGTGTGCAAGTCCCCTGTTCACCTGATGCATTTGAGTGTAGCTTATGAGGAAAACTGTTACATCTACTTTCTTCTTCCTCCTCTTGCTGACAAGTTCCTCTTTGCTTGCGTTTTTCTTTCAAATCAAAGGGAACTGTTGATAATGGATAATGGTTTGTGTTTTCAGGGATGCTGTAACCTCTTGATTTTTTTGCCCTGGAAATCAGTGCGAACCCTTGGGTACTCAACTCCTCCAGAAACCGAACGGATTAGACAAATACCTTTGTAAAAGTGTGTGTTTAGGTGCTTTTCTCCATTCTGTTTTTGCAGCTGACGGATTCCCTGAAGCGCCTGAAAGACAGTAACCTTTCTTCCACGGGCTCCTCTGTTACCCCAAACAGCAGCACGCCCTTCTCCCACGACACAGCCTATTCCAGCTGTCGGCAGGACACCCCGAACTCGTACAGCCAATTCACCCCCCAGTCCCAAGGAACACCTCACACCCCCCGGCTGGGGACGCCGTTCTCCCAGGATTCCTCCTATTCCAGCCGTCAGACAACGCCCGTGTACCATTTTGGGCAGGACAGTGGGTACAAATCCAGGAGACACGAAACAAAGTTCACGGATGCGTACAACCGTCGCCCGGGACACCAACATCACTACGTGCACAACTCGGCCGCCGTGTTCCGGGGCACGGAGCATCAGTTCAGCACCTACAAATCCCATCAGCAGGAGCCCGTTCAGTTCTCTCACACTCCTCCCCTGAGCCACTCAAGTTCTTCGAGCTACAAATCTGCCTTCTCCCCCTACCAAGCACCAGCTGTATTCCCCCAATCCGATGAGCAGCAGTTTCCCCAAACTTCCAGGGAAACGGAGTACCGGAGACCCGCGCCCCCTCCCACTGAGATGGTTGTGGAGAGCAGTGCTGCCCCTAGCATCGATTTTGTCCCAGTGAAGGAGAAACCAGAGGAGCCTCCGCCCTTGCCCGACTCGAACTCTGCTCCTGAACCGAGCACAGAGTCCTTCTCTCAGACTCCAGAGAGGAGCGAGACCCCTGGCACCCCCACCATGGAGTCTGAAATGCAGCATAACAGTTTAGACTCAAGGATTGAGATGCTCTTAAAAGAGCAGAGAACAAAATTGCCCTTTCTTAATGAACATGACTCGGATAACGAGATCCGAATGGAAGGTAGCCCTATTTCCTCCTCTTCTTCCCAGCTCTCCCCCATCCCAACGTACGGTTCGAACTCTCAGCCCGGTTTCAGGGGTCAGACGCCTTCCTCGCGCCCTTCCAGCACAGGCTTGGAGGACATCAGCCCAACGCCGCTACCTGACTCCGACGATGACGAGCCCATCCCTGGGACAGCCTCTCTGGGTCAGAATTCCCGGGGGACATCGGAGGCCAGCATGACTCCCATTGATCAGCTGAGCAGGACCTCCAAAATTGAGAGCTCGGAGGCTAAAGAGATGGTGCCTGGTGACCAGACTCCAACGTCAGAAAAAATGGACGAGGTGAGTGAGCTGGAACTGAGTTATGGAGCTCCTTGATTGTCCCTGGAGCTGGACAGGGCAGGGCATTGCACTCGTCTTTGTATTGTCAGAGCAGGAGGTTTCTGGTGGCTCTTCCTTTTACTCAAGGCAGCTGGAAATGAGTTAGATGTGACACAGAGTGATGGTCTTAATCAACTTGCTGGTCTCCAGCTTTCCTTGTTTATAATATCAGCCTGCTGCAATTTATAGCTTCAGGAGAGCTCAAGGACTGCTCAAGCCACTGAAGTTTGGCCAGTGCTCACGCTGTGTGAATGTCCTGAGTGTTGACAGACACTTAAGCCACTAGAGGAGTTAATGGAGCACTTTCTGCCATTGCTGTGGTCCCTGGACAGGGGTGTGTATGTAGGCACACTCTTGCTTAACGGGGCTTTCATGTTGCACTGAAGTATTGAGTGTATATGGTGTTTGAAAGCTCTCCAGCTATTTCTGCCATCTGGTTCAAACGGGAGACAGTTGCTGGGTTTTAATACTCCCTTTGCTTGGCTGAAAGGGGGAGGTAGTTGACTTGTGGGGGATGTGCTCCACTGAGTCTTCCAATAATAGAGCAGAGCTTGCTGCCTCTGCCGGGGCATTTGTGGCTGAAGGGGGAGCGAGAGCTGAACGGTGTGGAGTGGTGCCAGCAGACAGAGGAATTATGTTGCGTGGCCTGTCTGTTTGGGAGGGCTGTTGCAACAAATGTGACTATCTCTGCAGTGGACGTGTCAGTGCTATTCTGCTGTGTCAAGGAACAGTCAAAATACAGCTCTTTGCAAATGCCAGACCCTTTCTCCTCAGCGTTTGTAATGGTCATGCAAGCGAATGAAACTGCTGTCCCTGGTGTGCAAGAACGCTGCAGTCAAGAGGGCTGGCCTTGTGTAAATGTCCCGAGCGTGGCAGATCAATT
The DNA here is from genome assembly GCA_035221455.1 of Xenops minutus. Lineage (NCBI taxonomy): Eukaryota > Metazoa > Chordata > Aves > Passeriformes > Furnariidae > Xenops > Xenops minutus. The sequence goes on along the minus strand of JAWWEE010000034.1, from coordinate 11,262,600 downwards.
CAATTTACTCAGGGAAGTTTGCCGGGGTTAAGCTGGCAGAATGGATCTCCCTCCAGCGGTTTGCAGCTGTGAGGTGTTCACCCGAGGAGCGGCAGCATTTCGGGAGGGGAGGAGCTGCTCCCGCGGGCTTTGCAGAGCGCTGGGCTGGAGGGAGAGCTCTGCAGCAGCCGCACAGTGCAGGTGCTACACAGTCAAAACACTGTGACCGCGCTGGATATTTTGTTTTTTTCGGCGTGCCTTTCCAAACCTGCTTGTCCTTGCAGTTGCGATTGTAGCCTTTGAAACAATCCAGCTGCTTGAGTTCTCATTCATCATCCAGGCTGGCCCACGCTCCCCTCTTGGGAGGCAAGTCCCTGGCCCATGGGGCCTGATGATGTGTTAATTAGGAATGGAGTTTTGATTCCTTGAGCTCGGTCTGGCAGGCCTAAGAGGGGATGCTCTTGCTTTGCCTAGAAAACAATGAGGAAGACATCCCTCATCTCCTTGCCTTTCTGGGTGTGTATTTCTGTCCTTGCTCTCGTGCGGGTGGGTCGCAGGCAGTTCTGAGTGTGGGGTGGATGCCAGGGTGGTGTGTGGGGTCAGGCACTTCTGTAGCTGACACTGGTGTCAGGGACTGGCTGGGATGGGATATTGCAGGCTGTAATATGGGGCAGCAGAGTGCTGATGTTGCAGCCCATGTTAAGTCTTTGTTTCCCCTTAATGAGATGCTGGTGTCAGAAGTTCACATCGATGGTCTGTGATGCAAAATGATGTAAATGCCTCAGTCCTCTGCAGAAGTCAGAAGGGTGGTAGCAGGGTCTCCATGCAGGTCATTGCTGCCTTATTTGTCTCCAACACCCCCCCAAACTTTAATGTTTGTTGTTGGAGCTGTTTATTCAAACCTCCTCTTGGTTGCAAGTCACACTAAGCTATTCTGGAGTGTTTGAAAAGTTGCCTGTGCCTTTCATTGCTCCTTGTGATGCACAAAAACCGATCTCCATGTGTTTTTGCTTCCTTCCCCTGCCTTTCTCCCCCCCAGTTTTTTTGCTTTAGAAAAAGGCTCTCCTGGCTTCCCTCTCTTTTGCTGAAGGAGCAGAGCTGAACAGTGACTTAACATAGGCTGAAATTTGAGCTGCAGCTTTCCAACTGAGTTAGAGAGGGGCATTGAGTCTGTCTAAGGGCTGGAAAGCTGAACCTCCGGCTTCAGTCTATTGTGATACCACTATTCAACTTCAGTCCTTCAGAGAATCCTCCAGCAACACAGAGGGAATGCAGACCCGAATATTTCTAGTGACTGTGTGGCTTGGGGAGCGGAGCAGAAATGACATAATAGTGTAGGGAGAACTCATTAAGTATCATAAGGAAGCAATAAAGGGCAGAGAGTTTGAACTTCTTATTTACTTCATATTTGGCTCTTCAGGGGTTGGAGCAGCCCCAGGCCAGCTCTCTTTGGGTGAGTGCTCTAGCTGAGAAAATCTCAGGATTCAAAAGAATGCCAGCAAAGTTGCAGGGAAACTTTTCCTAAGGACCTCATCCTGTTTCCCATCAAACAAGCACGACTTTTGTCAATGATTGCTAATGCAGTAACATCTGCTCTGTAGGTGTAGCCCTGTCAAACCCTCAGGCAAATTAACCCCCCCAGACTTGCCCTAAGCAAAGGAGGTACAGCCCAGCCCCAGCAATTGCTCTGATTTGTCAGGCAAGACCCCGGAGTTTGATTTCGAGATCCAGACTGATACTCGTAATCCAGAGTTTGGCAGGGAGTTTGGGTGTGGGAGAGGAAGGGCTGTGCATCTGTCTGCAACACCTACCCTGGCCAATCTGGGAGCAGTGATTAAGGGCTGCAGAGAAAGTCCTGCCAAGCTCAGCCAAGGGACGAGGCTGAGGTGTGGAGCTGAGCGGGGTTGGGCGGTCCGAGGTGAGGGGAGGAAAAGGCTCATTTTCAAACAGCACAACCTGCCAGCCAGGAAGGCAGGGCAGAGAGGGCTTTTTCAAGAAACTAGAGGATGGCAAGGAAAGAAACCAGCTGATCTGCATTGTTATATGAGGAAGATTTATTTACGTGTAAACTTTCCTTCCTATGTGCTTGAGAAGATAAAAAGGAAAGAATGGTAATAATTTCTTTTCACAGGATCTTTACTGTTTCAGAAGTGCAAAGGTTAAGTACGTACAGTTTGACGTTTTGACATCCCATCTGAGCCAGGTCTTGTTTTGGCTTGGCTTGTGACAGGAAGAGGCCCTGCCTTTGTGCTGGGGAGGGTGACAGGATTGCAGCAAGTCACTTTGTTGTATATTGATGATGTCTTTCATGTTTCAGCTTATGAATGTATCAGTTTGTGTGCATAGCCAGCATGTAATAGGAAGACTGTGTGGTTGACAGTGGTGTTTTTCCAGATTTATAAGTACAAAAGTACTTTTTAATTGAGGGATTAGCAGTGTTCTCTCTTCCTGGTAATTTGGCTAAGCACTGAGTTACTGTGGAGGGAGGGGCAGCTTAAAAACGCCAAAGATCATCATAAAAATAAAGATCCTGAAATGTGAATGAGGCGAGAACAGTTCTGCTGTTTGCTGTGAATTTTAGCAAATGGTTTGGGGAGTGAACTGAGAGTGACAGTGCACAGCAGCCCTGGAGACCCCAAAAGCCACTGCTGTCACCAGCTGTCTCACCCAGCTGTTGTGAATGCTTTTAATGCCGTGCTGGGTGCTGAGGTGCCTCTCGCAGGACAGTGTCAGCATCCCTGTGACAAGCTGTGTGGATGCAGCGGGTCCTCTCGCAGTTACCCAGGGAGAATTTCTGAGCTGGGCTTACACAGGGGCGAGGTGGGTCAGGCTCAGCCCTACAGCGAGCTCTGCTGAAGTCCCTGAGGTTACATCTGGGCTCAGTTTGCACTTGGTGTTGAAGTGTCTTTGGGTTCTTGTGTGGCCGTGGCCAGAACTGGAAGACATTCATGTTGAAGTGTCACACTGTCCCTCCGGAGCCTTAGCAGGATGTGATGACATTCTCCTCAAGATGCTGCCTTGTGTCTTGTGTGGCTCCATGCTGCTGCATCCCCATCCAGGCTGGGCAGTGTTTCAGCAGCTGGGAAATGAGTCCCCTTTCCTGCAGGGCCAAACCCAACCTATAGTTGTCCGGAACACTTGTGAGACAAAGCAGTGCCCTAGTGCCATCCGGGCAGTGAGAGGAACTGCCAGGGGTTTCACTACCAGCAGTGGCTGCAGTGGTTGCCCCAGGAGTGGTTGATGCCCCTTGGAGCTGAGCAGTGCAGGAGAACATCTGTCTGTGCCTGCAGAAGGGTGTTCTCCTACTGTACCCTGCTCCCAGCCCTGGGCTGTGTGGGTCAGAGGCAGCCCTGTGTTCCTGGGACTTTGCTGATGGGTTACATGGAGCCTCCTAAAGTTGAACCCAGTTGCACTGGACCGAGGGATGTTTCTGGGCTGGGTGGTGCAGAAGTGGTTTATTAAAGGTAAATACACATTAAGGCTGTGAAGGTAGAGCCTTAAGAGTGAGGAAATTTGATACCTTCGTTTCCACAGTAACTGTGCAAGAGCCCTTATGCCCATAAGTAGCTGTTATGTATGTATAATATATATGGGTACACCTGGGATCCAATTTACAACTGGCGTGGGATTCATCATTCCTGTAGGGAGATGGGGGAGTAGATGTGGCAAATGGTTGCTCTGAATGTACTTTTTTAATTGAAGAAGGGAGAAAATCCTGAGAGCTGTGATTTATGCCCAGTCTCATAAACACTTTTTCAAATTTTCCTGCCTCCTGAGCTCTTGCGAATGCGATCATGCCTGACAGAACCGGTTCCTAATGGAAACTCAAAAAATAGGTGTATGTTATGACCATGAATTTCCAGAAATGCAGCCAGCCAATGCCCAGGCAGCAGAGATTTGGATGACTGCTGTGGTTTTACATGTGAATTACACCAGCCGTGCTAAACCTGTGAAATTAAAATGAGAGTGAACTGCTTAAGCTGTGGGTTCAGCTCTGCCCTCCCTGACCCATGCACAGCAGCAGCGAGAAGCCACAGGGACTTCAGGGGATCTTGCGGAGTTTAAGCTTGTTCAAAAAAGAAAGGCAGCACACAAATCCCTCAAAAGGTGATTTAAATGTGACACTTCACTGACACTGGCCCCTTTGAGAGCGCAGAGATCTGCTCAGCCCCTGTCCAGAGAAGGGAGCGCACTGGGGCAGGGCTGCAGCCCTGCATCCCCCTGGGGATGCTCGGGGCTGAGGGCCAGTTCTCATATCACCTGGCCAAGGCAAGGATGTCCAGGCTCCTGAGGCAGTGGAAGTGCAGGGTGCTGTTATCTTACCTTTTTTTTCAGAGCTGATACTGAAAGACCCCAGGCAGGGACTGCTTCCTTGTACAGTGATTCCTTTAGCCCGTGACAACCTGCTGCTCCTACAAAAATTTATAGAGTAGAGAATGCGTTGTGTTTGCTAAGTTGTTTCACTTTTGACTTTCTGTATTTGGCTCTTGGAGTGTTTGCAGAGTGGTTAGCAGAGCAGGGCTTGACTAGCCAAATGTGTTCAATATAAGAAGCAGCAGTTTTGAAGTCACTTTTTCAGAGCAGGATTGCCCAGGATTCATCCGGTGTTCCTGGTGATGCACCCACTCATACGTCTGCTTGTGGGAGGGGGGAAACCTGAATGGAAAAATATTTGACTGTTTGTGGTTTGGGGTTTTTTTTGGATACTTAACAACTTTGGTAGATCGAGAGAACATGTCTCTTGTTGATAACAGAGCTGGAAATGGTGAAATGCTCTGGAGTGTAACTGAAAAATAGAAAGCAGGCTGTGGTTGGGAGGCTGAGTGGTTCTTTTACTCTCACACCAGGCCAAGGCTTTGAGGCTTTTGCATTTTGCATACCTGATAGAAATGACATTGCTATTCCTTTTTATAAATCACTGTTGCTGACAATACTCTCACCACTACCTCAGTTCGTTCTGTTTTGCCACCAGTGACTTTCTGTAAATTTTCGGTTCCTGGTGGACTGGCTGTGTACATTTCAATTGCTCATTAATAGGCAGAGCACTGCTTATTCTGTGTTTGTGTAATCTGTAGATGCTCTGCTGCATGGAACCTTAGATCCAAATTACAGTGTTTAACCACAACATATAGCTTATGGTGAAATAATACCTGCAAATCTGAGCTCTGCAGACTATCCACAGTCAGAGAGCCCTTGGCATCCTCTTTTTGCAGCTTGCAGAGTTTTTCCTATTCTGTCCAGCACTCAGGTTTTAGCAGTGATGGTATTGAATGTTCAGATGTCATAAATGCAGGCTGTGAAGCCTCACATTGAAGTGACACGTTTTCCTCATGGTTTCTCCAACCCATTATCATTCCAGTTGTGTTTCGCCTCTGATGGTTGTGAAAAGTGACCAAGGGAATGCAGGCAAGTTGCTGGATGGCGGCGTGCATTGCAACATGCAGCACCACTGAGAAAACGTGCCAGTGTGTTAGGTAATCAGGAGAAATATTGAGAAGATAATTGCTGTTAACATATTGTGCTGGCAGCCTCCAGAACAGCACTAATTTCTGGGTCTGGTTTGGAGGAAGCCGGAGCAGCCGCTGTGTTCTATATGTGTCTGTGTCTGACACAGAGCACCGAGCAGACGAGCACTTATTCAAATTTCTGCTGGCTGCTGCCTTTCCTGGAGTCCTCTAAATAGATGCAGTTCATCAGTAGAACGGGTTTTTTCCGTATTGCATCAATTTTGAGTCCCGTGACTTTGCCACTCCGCTTCTGTGTTTTAATTTTCAGCTTGGGGTCCTTGTTTGTACCTGCTGCAGGCGGGGCCCAACTCAAAATGAAACTCGTGAGTTCGTTAACTCTGCGCATCTCGTACCTGCCCACGAGGGCTCCTTTGACCCAGACGTGCTACTGCTGTCTCAGGATTTAGTATGAAAGTGCAGTGCTTGCTTCTGGAAATGCCCATTCATCAGGGGCATGAAAGATTGCTCAAATTCTGTGCTCCTAAAACCAAAGTATTTAAAAAAAACACCAAAGAGGAAAGAAAAGGGTCAAAGGGGAAAAAGAAGTATTTTAGAATGGTTTTTATTTGCATAGCACTGAAATAAAGTCAGTGTCTGCTTTCATGCATTTCCAGGGGTGCAGACAGGCCTCGTGAGGTCAAGATGTATAAATACATGAAATAGCAAGACAGCGAATTGGAGTTTCTCATTTCTTTCCAGACTGGAATAAGTGGAATAAGTTTGCTCCTCTGGCTGTTGCAGAAGTGTTGCTTCAGGAGGAGTCTGGGTAAAGGAAGTTGTTGGTGGCTTGGGCTGGGGCAATCGCCCTGTGCACAGAGGGCACTGCGAGCCTGTGCAGCACGGCCTGGGAACTGAAACTGCTCCAACACGGGGCTGGCAGCAGCTCCAGGGTGGGCATGGTGGGTTGCAAAAGGGTCGAGAGCTGGAGCTCAGCTTCCACTTTTCGCTCATCAGGACTGGGGTGTTTCGATTTCGGTGCCTTTCAGTGGGGGTTGGAGTTGCTGCCTGCTCTGCATGGCTGTGTTTGGAGGCTGTGTTTGTGTGCAGCTGATAACTCTCTGCCAGGTGCAATTATCACACACCTTTGACCAGCTCGCCTGTGTTTTGCCCAATCTCTCTCCATATCAGGCAGTAAGTCAGGGACAGAGTTAACAAAAAGACTCTGATGGTGAGGAGGGAAGAGGAGAAGCAAAGATGGTCTTGCCTTTCCCATCTTTCCTCCTGGCCTGCACCTTCAGCCACTCAAGGTGGGATGTCCTCAGGCTCACTGCTGTCCAGATTTCCTGTGCCAATGGGTGCAATGGCATGGAGCCTTAGGAAGAAGAGGCTGAGGATGGTGAAGGATGGATGGGGTTTTGTCTTTCCTGGGCCTTTTGCTGGCCTGATCAAGGGATCGGATGTCTGCTGCTTTTGTGGGTGGTGTGGAGTGGGAGTTGTTCTCTTGCATCCAGATTTTTTTCCAAAAGAGCTGTGTTTCACGGAGAGTTTTGTGCTGTGTCCAAGTGGTGTGTCCTCCTCCAGCAGTGCAGGATTAACATGTGTTGCACACACCAGGGAGACATTCCCTTTGGAGCCCGGGGAGGGATTGCTGAAGAAGGCAGCTTTTTTCCAAGGTTTCCCTTTTCCCAAAGGACCTTGTTATTTCTGGTGCCTTGTGTATCCCAGGCAAAACAAAATATATCCATTTCAGGTGATAGCAGTTGTTTGGTGGAAGCAGGAGCTGGTGTGATGTTGGCACATGGCTCTGGGGACCGTTTCCCAGTCCAGTGCTTGTTGCTAAGCAGTTGCCAAATGTGGCATTTTGGTTGGCAGATGTGGCCAAGAGTTTCCAGTGCAGATAATTGAAATATTGTCTTTGAAGGATGCAGATAAATGTGAGCAACTGTTATCGTGGTGCTACAAGCATTTTGTTATTGTCAGAGAAAAAGAAATACTTGGAAAATATGAAAATCCTTCGTACTGCCTAAAATTATTCACATTACAGTAAAACATAAAGGACAATCTACCGGTGGAATGTGTGCCTTGGAGATGTGCAGGAAGCATGCATTTTGACAAGGCAATCTCAGCAAATTTATTTGCTTGTTAATACAGCTTTGGGTGGGATGTATCTCCCAAATAACCTCAGGAAAGCATTAACAGCAGATGGTCTTGCAAACCTTAGGGGTGTTCCAGACCAGTGAGAGGCAGGGAGGTGGGTGGGTTTGGTGGCAAGGGGCAGCCTGTCCCCAGCAGAGCCTTGTTGGAGGATGGTGTCCTGGTGCTGGAGCTGCTTTTAGATGCCCTGGGAGCTGGCATTGTGCTGAGAGCACCCAGCCTGGCTGTGAGGCACCAGGAGTAAGCTGTGATCCCTGCTGGGTTGGATGCTCAGGCTTGAGCTTGAGGGAGCCTTGCTGCCTGCCTTCGCCTTGGCTCATTGCTGGGCACACATGGTGCAGTCAGGGAAGTGGCTCTTGGCACGGTGGCTGTGGGGGCACAGCCCTTTGGGGAGGGCCCTGCGTGGCTTTTGCAGCCCAGCTCAGCGGGTTGTGTGTTGCTGTGGGATCATGGAGGGGCAGGCAGGCAAGGGAGATGTGAGGAACTGCACTGGTGGGTTTGCACTGGGGTTTGGGCTCAGCTGCTGAGCAGTAGGTGCAGCTTCCACGTGGCTTCTGGTTTTGCTCTGAAAGGGTTTATGTGGAGCAGTTTCAATGTCCAAGTGGAGCTTCAGATGGTACCATGCCTTAAAAAAACCCCAAAACTCAGAAGGGCAGCTCTGCAGGAGTCTGTGGGTTGGGATGGAGCTGATGTGAGGACTGGATTTTACTTTAAGTGAATTTGGGGCTAAATGTACAAACGGAATTGTAAGAAGGATGAACATTGGCCTCTCGTTATGACCCAGTTCTTGCAGTATTTTTACTGTTTTAACTGAGCTCTGGCATCAAGGGCATTGCACAGTGCAGTTGTTCTAATGAGGCATGACCTTAGGATCACATCAGGGAGATGTATTGATGATGGGGTGTGCTCTAAGTACCACTGGGCAGCTCTGGTGCTCCAAAAGGTGCTGAGCCCAAATTGTCCTAAGTAATAATCTATTGGTTGCAAACCACCAAGCCAGCTGTTCCTGCACAACTGCTTAAAAAATAAAAAGATGCCTCTGCCTTCCAGCTGGTCACCTGGATCAGCAGAGCAGGGCATGGAATGCATGAGCACAGAGTTGTGTTTGGCTGATTTGGGGCTTTTCTCACAACAATTTCACATAACTCTTTAAATGAGTAACCTGCCTTTTTGAGACTTCATATATAACTTCAAACTAATGAACCAATCAGATGGGAAAGCTGCTTTAAAAATTACAAAGAAGAGCTGTGTGATTGAGAGGGGTTTAGATGTGCCTGCCTAAGTGTGGGCTGTGGAGATGCTGTACTGCCTGTGCTTCTGCAGGGCCTCGTGCTCATCTCGGGCATTTTAGCCAAGCTCCTTAAAGCAGGTATTAAAGAAGGGAGTAAAATAAGTGTCACCAACACGGGGAGGAGGCCTAAAAGAGCCTGAGGGCTGGAGTGGTGGGTCTGGGGAGCAGAACATGGATCACCTGGCACTGGTTGCTGCTGAAGGGCTCTGCCCATGTACATGCAGTCCTTTCACTTGAGCAGTCACCCGTAGGAGAGCTTGATTACAGCTCTGCTGCAAGAGAGGACAGGAGAGACTTTGGAGCTACTCCTGAGTTAGCAAGGAAGAGGCACATCTTTACCTTTCCTTGGCTGTCTGTGTTGGGGGTTATTTCCTCTGGGTTACTGAGAGTCCTTCAGCAGGGGGGCAGGCAGTGGGTGCCATCAGAAGCTCTCTCAGAGCCAGGCTCTCTGTGCTGGTGCTCCCCTGGGGTCCCTGCTCTGCCCATGGCCAGCAGACGAGCAGTGGTGTTGCTCAGCAGTTGCTGGGAGTCCCCTCTTCCACAAGCATCTAATCCATTTTACAGCCCATCTGCCCCTGTGAACCTGCAGTGTCCTGGGGCAGTGAGGTGCACAGCTCAGTTCTGTTCTGGGTGCAAAGTGTTTCCATGTGTTTGTTTAAACCTCCTGCTTGCTAATGAGGGGACAGGTGGGGGAATCAGCATGCTTTACCTCTCCTCTCTTTTTTGCATATTTTATGCCTGCACAAATGGCAGTGGGAATGCAGCCCAGCTTTAGAATGGTTTCAGTGACACGATTTATTTTGCATAAAGTGGAGATAGTTTAATAGTAAAAGTTTGGTGTCTTCTAAAAGGCCATGAGAAATGTCATCTGCTGCACAGAGATTGTTTTTGTTAAGGGATCAGTCAGCAGTTGGCAGCCACAAGGGTTGTGTTTCCATCACCTGAGAGGAGTGGTGTGGGGGAAAAGTTGCTTTTCCCTCACTGAGCAGGTTTTGGACAGGGACAACGTGAAGGTATTTCTGGCTGGATATTGCTGTAGGCTTTGACTTAGAAAAAGGAAGGTTTTTAATGTTTTAATTAGTACATTAGGTTCCTCAGCTGATATGTCTGATTGTCACCTCTCTGGCTGCACTTAGTTAAATGTGAGTACAGCAAGAGAAGGAAAATCTAAGCAGGAAATAAAGCAGAGAAAAATTCGAGATGCCTCCAGAGAGAAGAGAAATGTTACCAAAGGGGAAGTGTTTCATGCTGGCCTCACCCTTACTTTTGAGGAAGAACTTCTCTGCTCAGTTACTGGAAATAGGCTCCTCGAAGTGAAGTGTCTCCTGTGGTCTAGGTGGGTTTTAGTGCATCTATGGTGCTCTGCTGGGAAGGACTTGTTAGGCTGGTGTTAAAATGAGGAGCCTGCTAAGCCCATTAGGGTGCCAGTCCTTGTTTGTGGTCACTGCTGCAAAGGGCTCAGTCTGGCCAGAGCCAGAGTTCGTGTGTCCTGAGCCTCTCTGCCCAAAACAAAGGGTTTGTGCCTTTCTGGCTCTCTGTGACCGTGTCCCAGAGACCTGGAGCACGTGCACCACCTCCAGTGGGGACCTCATCCAAAGTGGTTACATGCTTTTTGTCTCTCAAGATCACATGGACTGGCTGAACTGGCTTCTCTGCAGCAGTTTTTCTGGGAATTTCAGAAACACAGCACATGTCCCACTGTCATGTCTGGGATCATGGTGGTGGCTGTCTCCAGAACAGAAAGCCACAGGTTTTCTTTCTTGAAACCATACTGTGTAGCCAGGGTGTCTGCAGTCAGGATGATAACAAGGTCCTAAAGACCTTATTAACAGTATGTTCCCTCTTTCAAGCTTCCTTATTTCTTTTCAGACAGCTGGTACTGGGCTAGAGAAGAGCTGCTGGGAGGAAAGGAGTGCTGAGTCTATGTGACCTTGCAGGCCAGCAGTGGAGGGCTCAAGAAATCTCACCAAAAGGGTTCAGGAAAGGGAAAGGTTCACATAAAAATCAGGACCTCAACTCTTTCCCCTTGCTTGTTGCACACTTTTTGGAGAGCCAAACTGTACTTGTTTAGAAAGGGCTCTTTGGGCTACCTCCATCAGCTGTGGGCTCCTGGGTTTTCTTGCAGGTGCCAAAACCAGTTGGGCCTCTTTGCTTCCCAGCCACAGGGACAGATCAGGACTGCAGCTGAGGAATTCAGGGCAGGAGTGGCTCAGGCTCTTGGAGAGGGAAGGGACAAGCCAGGCTCATCTTTTGGGCTGCCTCTTGAGAAGGAAGGCAGGTGACTGAACTGCTGCTTTGGGATGTACTGATGGCACCTGGATCTGAGGGGGGATGATGGCGAGCAGAAGAGTATTAAAGGATGGTACTCATGAATGATCTAACAAAAACTCTTTCTTTTGCTTGCCCATTGCCCTTCAAGACCTCGATTGCTTCGTTTCTGCCCTCCCTTCTGAGGAGACTCAGCATTGCACGGGGTATGTTGTGGACATCCAGGTCTTGCATGGAAGCCTCTGTTGATACTAACACTGAAACACAGGGAGCACTGAGCAGGGCACTGAAAATGCTGCCATCACTGTGACAGCCACGTGATCCAGATACTCAAGGGTGTAGTAATACTATGTAAAAGGGGAAGAGTGTCAAACTGGCCTAGTTCTGCTGATTAGAACTTGTTTAAATACAGTAGATGTACAACCTATTCTTCAACAGGCTGCTATCAGCTGAAAAGCTAGACTGTTTTCCAAGCTTATCTGCTTTCTTATCACCTTCTTGGTAGCAAGATCTGAATTCATGGCTCCATTTGACCTAAGGTTTAAGTATGAGGGTGAGGTCAGGGGGTGGCATTTGAGCTCCTGCCTGGCACTAAACTGTGAGGTATCTGTGTACTCTGCACATGCAGTTATTGCAGGGGTTTTTTGCCTTAGAGGTGGACTCTGATCGAATGTTGCCAGTCCACTTTATCTTTGATTGCTCTTTAGAAATGTGGGTGCCTTTCTGCACACCAACGTGAGGAGCAAGGCAGAGCATTACAGACTCATTTGGTAAATGAGTTCTCTGGTGTACAGTGTGATTTCTCCTAAATTCCTTGCTTTTCTTTACATCTTTAGGGAAGGAGATACTGCCTAAAGCTCTTCATCTTTTGTGTGTGGACAGACCTTAGAATAAAATCTGTGGATAATGGCTGAGGTGGCAGAAAATGAGAGGGAAGCCCATTGCATGCTTACCACCGCCTTTCTCTTTTTCAGAGAGACTGTTCAGTTCCTCTCTTGGATTTGGCTGGGTTGTTCCCAGGACTCTGCATCACTGAACCTGGTGTCTGAAAAGGGCTTTACCTGGGTAAAGCCAGTCTGGCTGTATAAAAGTCTTTGGGAGAAGCAGAGAACATTCCCTGACTAATTTATCTGTAGGGGGTATTTTCTTGCCACTCTACCATCCTTTTATGCATGACTTAGCTTCCCAGCCGACTGAAGCCTTTGAAGTTAGATTGCAAATAGCTCTTCAACTATCCCTTCCCCCCATCTAAAATAGGGAAACCAGAACAACCATTGCTGTGGAAAGAGCCTGCCTTGTTACATGGCTCCCCAATGTTAACACCCCCCTCTTTTCCTCCTTCCTTTTCCCTACCTCCTCCTCCCCCCCATAAAGAAACCCTTTTTTCCCTCTTAATAAGATCTACTTAAGACTTGAGGGAAAAGGCCATGGTTCCATGAGATGGTAAATCCAATTTTAGGGTGTTTCATATGTGATGAAAAACACAGTGGCCACATGACGCCGCCCCTGAATTGGCACACATTCGCCCTGCCAGTTCGGATTTGTTCACATAATGCAGGAGGGGCGACTGTCCAGCCTCGCATCGGGGCACACACAGGATGCCCAGGCAGCCCTGAGCTCTCCTGGGGGCCACTGACTCCCCATCTCGTACCCTCACTGCTTTTTGGGATCTACCCAGTTGTGTGTTCATGTTGGTCTTGTCCCAGAGCTGTGCACTGGGCGGGTCTGGAAGTTTCCATTTGAACATTTGGGTCCATTTTTGACCCAAAGGATGTTATGTTGGCTTGTCCCTGCAGGCTCTACCAGAGAGTCTCTTGTGCATGGGAAGCCCAGGGGCAATGGCTGGCTTCTCCAGATATCCCTTCTTCAGTGACCTTGCCAACAGGAACCCCATCCTATGCCATGCAGGTTGCAGTTGAGAGCCTCCTTTTCCTTCTGGAAGGGAGGAAGACCTGAATTAAGCCATCCCTGTTGTGGAAGGCAATGCACATGCTAACAAACAGAGCAACCCCCTGAGCGAGTCATTGCCCTCTTTGCCAGTTCATCTCTGCAGGCTTTCTGCTGAGGCAGGGCTGGCAGTTGGTCTCCCACTGGCTTAATTCCTGGCTCAGAGGATTGCTGTCCTAGGAATTCATGCTGAAAACTGAACTATGGTGCTGTCTTGCCAAGAGGATGGGTTTTTGAAAGTCCTGAATGGTGGTTGGGTCTTCTCAGGCTGGAGCCTCTGATCACATTTCTCAAGTGGTTTTGTTTCTGGATCAGTGGAGATCTGGTTGCCTCAGACCACTGGTTGCACTGCATGGGCTTCCCATCGCTGTCCTCTTTGCTTCACCTACAGTTGTCTGTCCTGTCCTGGATTGTTTGCTAAATAAAAGACATTTTTAGCCTCATGGAAATGCCTAGAGGCTGCTAGGAGGGTGTTTCTTACCCCAGGATCCATTTCACCTTCTGAAGGGAAGAAACCATGCATCATTTCCTACAGTCACTGGAGCTTCTATGTGTAGTCAAGTAAAAACAGCCTGAACCCCTCCTGTTCAATCATTGCATTCATTTTCTCCTATTTTCCATGTTTTGTTGGTATGGACCATTTCATGTCCTTTGTCACATCAGGGGCCTTTGGGAAATACTGATTTAAGGTACTGCTCCCTTCCTTTCCTTGGAGACATTAATGCTATTCCACTGTCCTGCAGGGAAACAGAGGATAATCCTCTCTGGAGTCTGAAACAGGACCCTGAAGTGTCGAGACCCATCTCAGCTGCTCGATGCACACAAGGGCCTGCAGGAAGCTGGTGGTGTGGATTTGCATGAGTGTGGGATGCTGGCACTTCTGCCCATCCTACAGGAGTCATTTTAGCTTGTTTTGTCACCTTAATTCACTAGATTTTCTGATGATGGCATGGACTGTTGGGCAGCCTTCCAGCTCTCCTGCTGTCCTTAAAACACAAGTCAATTTGCTTCTGTTCCTGGTGTCAGGAAGTGCTGGAAGTGAATGAGGAGACCTTTTCCCTTTGTGAGCATTAGCCCCATGTGCTTCCCCCTCTCAAGAGCCCTGCCAGCTGTACAGTGAAAGCCCAGTTGAGCTCCTTCCTTGCATCCTTCCAAATCCCAACTTGTGGCATCTCCCTACATGCTGGATGGTCTAATTAGGGACCAGCAACCTGAAGCAGCACATTGTGAGACACCAACAAGCATCCTGGTGACATTTCCTCACCCCTGTTCCCCTCTTCTCAGACTGACAGAGGCTTTGGGGGAATTCTCCCTGTATCCTTCTGTGGTTTGAGGTATTGACTCAAAGCTCCCTCTCAGCACTAGAAGGAAAAGTAAGTGGCGCAAGTTGAGCTGGTGTTTACAGTGCTGTTTGTTTACAGTGAGCAGCTGGGTATTATTGTCACTGGTTCTACTCGTTGGGCAGCCCTGTAGGTGTGGGGAGGGTTGTCTGTGCCAGAGAAGTGCTGCAACTAAGTCCCAAACCAAAACACAACCTGAGCCAACACAGTGCATGTGTCAGGTGGGACATTGTTGTCGTACAGAGCTTGAATTCTCTTTTTCAAGTAGTGAGAGGTACTTTGGCAATTGGTAATAGAGAAACCAGAACACACAAGTAATGTTTCTCCTGTGAGAAATCCCTGCTCCATTCCAGCCTTTTTGGTGCCCCTTTTTGTGGGACACAGTGTTGAGTCCATTGCTCTGATCTCTCTGTTTGCAGCCTTTGCCTGTGAGTTAATTTACAAAGTGCTGTATAAATATATGACTATATAAAAACCTCGCAGTCTTCTGTTCTGCAGACAGAAATACATGTTGCTGGAGATATTTATAATCACTGATTTGTAATATGTAAATCTTTCCATTTGCCTCTTACTGAGCTGGGCATTTTATTATAGTGCAAATACATCTGAGAGCTGTCTTGTCCCAATTAAAAGCTGCTGTGGTTGCCATTGAGGGCTCTGACAGCAGCAGGAGGATGGGAACTCTCTCTCGGCTGCCCAGAGGAGGTGGAAAGACCTGACTAACCAATGGGGAGGAGACAGTGACCCAACTTCAGTGTCAGTGCAGGCTGGGGTCTTGGTGGGCTGACCAACATGAGCCACCACGGGTGCTGGTGACAGCACCATTGCCTGCACAGGTTTGGAGCTCCCCAGGAAGGTGCAGGCAGCAGGTTGCTCTGTGTTTTTGTTGCTGCTGTAGCTGAACTGCTGGCAAACCACCTCCAGTATCTCTGCCCTCTTATACTCCACCCCTGCAGCCCCTTGAGTACCGCCCTCGTGTGTGTTCCTCCAGAGGCAGAGCTGTAATTATGGTTAGCAAAGGAAGACTCCTGGTGTGTGTTGTAAACACAGCGCTGAGTCTGCCTTGTTCACGCCTGGCACCACGAGGGGTGAGCGCTCAGCATGGTCCCTCTGTGCCCAGTGCTGCTCTCCCAGCAAACCCACAGGGCAGTTCAGAGCCACGTGCTTTGCCAAGGATGTGGGGAACCTAAAAGATAAAAGCAAATTAAAAAGGCAGAAAGCAATACTCTCTGGAGCCCTTGCTGGGCTTGTGGATTTTGGGCAGTGAGTGGCATTTGCTCTGTTGTCAGAGTGAATGGTGAGGTTCTTTGGGCCAGTCTTCAATGTGTTTGTGTTTTTCTGAAGGAGTTCTTAATTGAAATTGTGTCTTTGAAGAGGAGTTGCAGGTGGCTGCTTGGTGTCCTCAGGCTTCTTTGTTCTGGTTGGTGACATAAGAAATGTGTCAAGTTTGAAACGTCTTGTTCTCTATAAGGGATCTGGGAGGAGAGAGCTGTGTGTTGTTGGACTGTTTTCACCCAGAAATCAAGGCAGTAGTGCCATTTCCCTTGTCAAATGCAGAGCACAGGCAGTGAGGAGCCTGGTATGAGTTGGGGAAGAGGATGTTGGGGGGACCTGGACTCTGTTCTTGACTCCATTAGTGACAGGGTCTATGTTTGGTCAGTTGTCCTCTCTGCAGACTTTTCTTTCCCTGCTTTTTTTCTAAGGATAAAGGGTGAGACTTGATCACTTGGAAATTGTTTCAACCCTTCGATGGACTCAGTCCAAAACCAAGGGATGACTGTTTAACCAGGTTATGAAAACTTTTTGTCCAAGAGTCACTTCAGATTTCAGTTCTAGCTTTATTGAAAAACATTAAAGCTCATGCCTCTGTATTGTGCTGAATGCCACTGATCCTTCATTTCATTGTTTTGATACACCAGAGCTCAGCCAGGCAGTGTCAGAGTAGTTGCTACCCTACCTCAAATACACCTTGATACCCAGCAGAGTTGAAGTGAAATTGGATGTAAGCTGACGGTATTCAAAATGTGATCTGAGATTTTTAGTAAATTCCTTATTAGATGGCCTTTTAAAGGGAAATGGAAGCATGTGAAGCTCCTCTGGCTGTAGGAAAGGTACTGAGGGGTGTGTATGATGAAGGTACACATGCAAATATTAGGATTTTTTCTGCAGGTGTGAACATTTGCTTGCAAAATGGGTCTTGCTCTGAGGTGAGATCGATACCCTGCATTCAGTGGCTCTACCCTGCCACTCTTCAGGCTGATCCAGAAGTGGCATCCCAGGATGTTCCCTCATTTAATTCAAGAGGCTCTGCACACTGTGCTGGTGGTAGAGGTGGCAATTAGCATTTTGGGTGAACAGTGAATGAGGCCATTTATAACCAGTTACGCTGACATGAATCTCTCCCAACAAATTTGCATCATTAAAACACCTTTGGAAAAATGTGTCATGCGTATAATTAAATACCTGTTTTGCTAACTCTTAATTTAATTAAGGCAAAGCAAAGATGGCAGCACAAATTAATTTAGCTGGAAATGGCTTTTCTCTCCGTGGGCTGAAGGAGGTTTTCTGGTGGCATTGGACCAGATGACCTCAGAAACAGGCAGGTGAACTCCAGGACTGATTGACACAGTTTTTTGACAGCGATGGCCATGACATCCTCATGGCAATACATGTGTCATCTATCAGCTCGCTTTCTTCTGCTTGTGAGGGCAAAGAGGGAGGCCAGCTACAAGGGGCTTTCTTTGAGAGGACAGCCTAGCTACTTTTGAGCTCTACCCTGAGAGGTATTCAGTAGTAACCACAGTAAATCCAGGTTCACACAGGTGAATGAAAAGAAATTCATATAACAGAAGATATTTCTATGTCTCTCCTTGGTTTTTCTGTCTGTACCTTGATCTCTTTCACTTGGTGCCTATGTTTTCCCCCCTCAGATGTGACCTTCCTGTAACTGTTCATCCGCTTTAAATATTCATTCCTCTTAACTTTCTTTAAAGACTTCCTTGTAGATGATCTTTTGGTTTGACCTCTTTCCTAACCCTGTGATTCTTCCGCCACCCAGCCCTGTGCCATTTCTGATCCTTTTCTCCCTGTCACTTCATCTCTTTCTCTCTCTCCTTTTCCATCTTGCTTGGGATAAAACTGGAGCACAGACTGTGTGTGCCATGCAAGGGCAGGTGAGTTGTCAGCCCAGCCCTGCAGGAAGCAGGGAATCTGGTGTTGGTTCCTGCAGACCCATCTGAGCACCAGGAGAATTATAAAAGAAAACACCTTTCAGTTTTCCAAACGTGCTGGTTTTTGCTTTAGCAGTTCTCATTTCAGCTTAAGTAAAATAAATGCCTGTATGAATGAAGGAAGCTCTGTGCCTTACAGCATGGAATCCTGCTAGTCCTGCCACCTCTGCAGTTTCAGGGTTGGCTTTTTCTATGTGGTATTTCCTTCAAGAGGGAAAACAAGCCTCGTTTATTGGGCAGGATTCCTTGATACTGAGGGCGGGTAAAGGCTGGTGGGGATGGGAGTGGGCTCTGCGTGATGGGCAGGAGCACGGGGGTCTCCTGTGGCAGGACTGGCTGAGATGAGCTCAGGCCTGGTGGTGCTCCAGGAAGGGATGATGTGTTGGCTTGGGTGCTTTGGGTCTGGTACTGGGTGCTCACCATAGTCCAGTGCTGAGCTGTGACTCACACTGGTGTTGGGTGGCTCTGGAAGGGTGCAGGTCCTGCATGAGGGGCTGGGGAGAATTTGTGGCTTGGCACTGCCTGGTGCTGGTGCTCCCCTGAGGCTTCGTGAGGTTACTTTTCTCCATACCCAATCAGATGAGATGAATGTGAATTTGAGGCTGATTTTGTCTCTTTGGTAGCCTGAACACTCCTGTCTTTCTGTTCAATGCCGACCTTTAGCATCATCCAGCTTTTGCAATTGGAGCCAGTGCTTTTGACAGGGCCTTTTGTGTTCACTTAGTGAAAAAGGGGGTCTGTTTCGCAGGAAACTTGTTTCCACCTGCCACAGTCATCCTTGCTCTTCCCTTCCTCCTTTCACTGGAGCTGCAGTAGCTGAAACTGCAGTGTCCTTTCATTCGGTGGGATCCTCGGCGTGGGACGTGACTGCAATAGAGCAGCTGGGGAGAGGGTGCAGGGTGGGAGACCCACTGCAAGGGTGAGCCAGCTGTGGCCACCTCCAGGGCATGACACGATTGGCCTTTGGAAAGACTGAAGGGCAGTGGGTTGTTATTTCTACTTCATTTTTTAGCTGTTTGTTTCGGGGTTTACAAAACAGCCCTCGGAGTGCTCCCTGCACAGAAAGATGCACTGGAGTGACTCTGTGACTATGGGAGAGTCCCCTCACTGTCACCATTAGCAGGGAGTCAGTAGCACCCATTTGGGGTTTGCCAGGCGAATGGCGTGTCCTTGCTGGGCATTTTCAGGGCACTAAAACTGCGAGTGGCTTTTTGGGGATGACCCAGGGGTTGCGTGAGGCTCTGGGCTGGTGCTGCAGCAGAGGAATGCAGGGAAGGCAGGGAGGGGAGGTGCCAGGATGGAGGATTTGCACAGCTGCTGCTGCAAGCACCGAGCTCAGCCTGCTCTCTGGTGGTGGCTGCTGTAGCAGAGATGACCTTTGATAAAATGTGAAGCTTTGGCATGATTTGGATGGTTGTGGTTGCTCAGCTTCACCCAGCGGCAGTTCACAGCACAGTCAACTCAGCTGCTCTTGCTTTTGTTACTGTACCCCAGTGCAGGATTCACAGGTTAGAAACCAAATCACAGCAGCTTCAGGGAGAGAAGTGCCAGCAAAGCCTGGCAGAGCTCAAGAAGCATTTGGACAATGCTCTCAGGCACATGGTGTGACGTTTGGGGTGTCCTGGGCAGGGCCAAGGATTGGACTTGATGGTCCTTGTGGGTCCTGGTCCAGCTCAGCATATTCTGTGATTCTGTAAAGCCTGATTCCCCTGCAGCTCTTCCCAGAACTTCCAGGTTCTCCAGTGTCTGATATGGCTCTTTCCTTTCAGCCTAGGGAGACTGGTAGGAGAGCAGACAGAAGAGGCACCTGCTGGCACGAAACATGGAGGAAATAATAACTTAGGGATCTAGAGTCAAATTTGGCTGAAAGCAGCCAGCAGGTTCCAAAACTCTTGCCAGGATTGTGATATAGAGAGAGGCACTCCCAGACCACTTGATGGTGATCTCTTCCTGGCTCAGCTGGGCTGAGCCTGCAGCTCCCAGGGCAGGTGGGAGCGCTCCAGCAACGCCAACATGGTCTTTACTGGGATCAGCAACGCGAGAAATATTTTTGGAGGAGGCTCCTGGGACCCTGTCCTGTGTGCTGTCATCACTCTAGTAAGAGATCAGCTCCATTCGTGCTTCCTAGATAAACTGTCAGTGTGTGGATATGTCTTCCAGCAGTGTTGAGTTGCTGTGTTTCTTACCAGGGTTTGGTTTAGCAGTACCTGAGGGATGTGACAGTCATGCATGCACGTGCAGTCTTGGTGCTGGAGACACCTCGAGGACTGAAGTGCCTGTAGGACACAGCGTGCAGGTGTGGCCATGTTGAGTTCCTGAGGCTTTTCTGTTCTACAAGACCTAGTCAGACAGCTTTGAGACTTCAGAGCAAGCAGGAGCCCTCTGTTTTAATCCAGTTTCCATCCCTTTGGCAAAGGAGGTGGGACATAGTTTTAGCATTTTCTATACCTCTATATTTCTTGTGGCTAGTAAGGTTATATATTTTCTCCAATATATAACATATGCTCTGTCTTTGAATCCCAGCATTTATGACTTTGATGTTTAAAAGCAATTTAACAGGGTTTGGGGCTCTTTTTTCCCACGTGAATTGCTGTGGTCTAGTCAAGAAAGCTTTTAGTAGCAGCAACCATGTGGAAGTATTGTCTTCCCACAATTAGAGGTTAAGAGTTGACAGCAAATGAGCCAGGGATTATAATTAAAAAACAGGGTAATTCTTTGTGCATGGGGAGACTAAGGAATAAAAACTCATGGTGTAATGTACCCATCAGTTTTAGATGCAAATGAGAGATAATGTATCTTGGAGTGAAAGACATTGGGATTGTGTGTATTTCACTGAGCATGGGAGCAGTTCCTCCTGTTCCATAGAGGCTGACGGTTTTGTTCAGCTGGTACTGATGCTCTTTTAGGCAGCTTTTACCTCGCTGATTCCTGAGGTCTGACACGGAAGAGAAAAGCTTCAATGGGCCCCAGCTGCTCGGGGGCCTGTCTTTTCAGAGCATGGCTGGCTCTCCCCCTGTCCCAATTAAAACGTGTGTTAAACTTGGCTTTTGTTTGAGGCAGCCCCGCGCTGTGGTGTTTAACGTGGAAGGAACGTGCTGGTCACCTCTCCTCTCTCTCTTGTCCCAGGGTCAGCATTCTTCAGGGGAGGACATGGAGATCTCCGACGACGAGACCAACCCCGCGCCCATCACCAGCGCCGAGTGTGCCAAAACCATTGTGGTGAACTCCTCCGTCAGCAACACGGCCGTGATGGCCCCGTCTATTCCCCCGCTGCCGCCGCCAGGATTCCCTCCTCTTCCTCCTCCTCCTCCTCCTCCTCCCCAGCCAGGCTTCCCGATGCCTCCCCCACTGCCCCCACCACCTCCACCCACTCACCCCGCCGTCACCGTGCCCCCGCCGCCGCTCCCGGCGCCTCCCGGGGTGCCCCCGCCGCACATCCTGCCTCCGCTCCCTCCCTTCCACCCCGGCATGTTCCCTGTCATGCAGGTGGACATGATAAGTGTCTTGGGCAACCAGTGGGGGGGCATGCCCATGTCCTTCCAGATGCAAACTCAGATGCTGAGCCGCATGATGCAGGCTCAGAACACGTACCAGTACCCACCTTTCATGACGGGCCGGATGCAGTTTGTGAATCTCCCTCCCTACCGCCCTTTCTCCATGGGGGCTGCTCTCGGCCGTGGGCAGCAGTGGCCACCCCTGCCCAAGTTTGACCCCTCGGTTCCACCCCCGGGCTACGAGCCGAAGAAGGAGGATCCCCACAAGGCCACTGTGGATGGAGTCCTGCTGGTCATAGTGAAGGAGCTCAAGGCTATCATGAAAAGGGACCTGAACCGCAAGATGGTTGAAGTGGTGGCGTTTCGGGCGTTCGATGACTGGTGGGACAAGAAGGAGCGTCTGGCAAAGGTAGGCTTTCCCATGCTCTCTGCTGGGTGCTGGACAGAGCTGTTCTTAGTGCTTGTGGCCAGGGCATGGGTCAGCAGGGGTCTGGAATTGGTTTTAAAAACCCTCACAAGCCTAAATTGTTATGGTAACTAAAATAGAAGAAAAGAGTGTAGCCGTGGAGTAGCTTTGCTGTGGGAAATCCCATTGCCTGAGGCTGCTGAAATTAAATGGGAGACACACGTGTCCCTGTCCCTCACCTGGCTTTGTGCCTGCCTGTGGGGCTGGTCTGCATGCTGGGGCAGGCAGCAGCACCAGGCTCAGCCTGTAGTATGGGTATTGAACCTGGCTTGTGTCCATGGTGTCACTCTGTATATGCAGGCATTTCATGCTGCTTTGCCATCAGAACCAACATGGGCTGGGAATTTTAGCCCTTCCTCATCATTGCTGGAGGTGCCCCATGCAGAATCACCTCTGAACAGGTGTGGAGCCATATCTGCTCACCCAGGAGGGAATGTGGGCCTGAGGAAGGAGAGTTTAGCTCCCAGTGTTGTCCCTCTGCTTTGGGGTGGGTCTCCTCCTCATCCCCTCAGGTCACCTGGCAGTGCCACGGGCTGGGTGGCTCCTGAGTGTCACCACAGCCCCGTGGTGCCTGTGTGCAGGCTTTCCCTGCTGGGGGGCCTTACATGTCCCTGTTAAAGCTGGAGTCTCAGGATGAAGCTGTCTGCTCCTGCTGACAGAGCTCATACCCATGGGAGAGTCCATTCCACAGTGTTCCTTTCAGGAAGGCCTTAGAGAATGGTGATGGGGCTGCTCTCACCCCCCAAAAGCACAGTGTTATTTTCTTCCCCTCACCTCCTTTCCCTTTTCTGTCTCATTGCAGTATTTCCAGGGCCTGAAAAGTTTGGGGTTTTTTGGTGGTGGTCTGGGTCACAAGCTGAAGTTTAGCTCCAAATAACTGAAATCAGATGCAAGAGGAGTGTTTGAAACCACCAAGCCTCTGTTTTGTGTTCCCCACTTAGTGTGGTGAGATCTGTGGGTATTTCCAGTTCTCCCAGCTCCCCAGTGCATGCACACAGCAGCAATTAACTCAAAAGCTGAGCACTGGCCAAATACGTGAGGAGTTCCAGGGATTAGCTGAGAAAACAGCTTTGCATGAATCATCTGATCCTTCTCACCCAATTTGAAGTGTACCTCTGCCAGGGAACAGCTCTGTGATCCAATGTGTGGTGAATTTGTCACTACCAAGAAAACCCCTAACACTACAGAAGGGTTGGTGCAAGCCTCAAAATTACCATTACAGGGGATTACTGTAAAAATAACAACGACCTGCAGATAGATCTTGTGTCTCAGATGCCAGATTTCAGAGCAGTCTCTTCACCACCTGCTTTTGTGAACCAGTTGCTTGTTAACTCTGGTGCCTGGGAGAGCTCCCTGGCTTTCTGGAGAGGTTGGTAATGCTGCTGCTTAACAGCTGTTTTATGACAGTGTAATTTGCTCTGGCTCAGAGCTGGTTGGTGTGACGTGCAGCAAGAAACCCCATCCCTCCCTGACTAATGCTCAGAGCTTTTCCTCCTGCCAGAGAGCATGTGCTGACAGTTTTGGAGGAGGCCCCTGAGTTTCCAGGGCAATGAAGGAAACAGATCCAGCAGATAGTTGCAAAAGCAGCAACTGAAATATTTAAGAAATTGTTTTAAACCAGCCATATGCAGCGAAGAAGTAGAAGCAAGTCAAGGCAGATCTTCAGGCTCTTTTACAGCCCAAGCTTTGGCTGGATTTGGCATGTTCCTCCCTCATCTGGCATCTGTAACCCACTTTGGGAAGGGAAGCTGCCTGTACCACAGCTACTCGCCACAGTGCTTGCCACAGGTTATGTTGGATGGGAGCAGTGTAATTGAGACTAGGAAATTGCTGCATGGAAACCCACGTGTGCTTTCTGTCCAGGAACAGAGGTGCCAGAACCATTTCTGCCCCAGGGCACTGCCTGGAAAGGCTCCTGCCAGCCCACAGGTTACTGCTGCATGCAGAAAAACCTCACACATTTCAGAGCCTCCTTTCTCTAGGACTAGGCACTCCTGGCATTGGTGTGGGGCAGGATTCCTTCTCAGCCATAAGCTGCCTGCTTTTGCAGGAAACAAAATGATGAGTGTTCAGTGTCAACTGTACCTTTCTGTTGCTGGTGTCTTTGTGTGTGTGAGGATGAGCCAGTTGGGCTCCTTGGTGGCAGCTGGAGGTCAGTTCCCCCCACATGCTTTGCCATCACACTGATTTTGGCTACTGTGTTCCATCACAGGAATCAACTGGGGCAGCTGATTGACTGCCAAGAGGTATCATGGCATAGGTAAAAGGTGGGAAGGCTCAGGGATAAAGCTGGTGTCCAGGGTCAGGCAGGATGGAGAATGTATGGGATGCAAGCTGTGAAGGAGCAGGTTGCTAGGGAAGGCAGCACATTCCATGGACCTCGTCTGCCTAGGGAAGGCTTTTCCCTGTTCCCAAAGCCAGTGATGGGTTTGGGTTTGAAAGCCTGAGTAAGATGCATTAAGCAGAGTGCCAGGAATAACCAGTCATCCCTGGGCACGGAGTGCTGCTGCTTGGATTCTCTGCCTGATATTCCCATTAGCCTTGTCCCTTATCAGCAGGAGAGCTGAGCTTGTGCTGCTCTTCAGTGATTGCAGCCCTTTTCAGCACAAGAGCTCTATTAGTGTGTGAGAAACCAACCTGTTAGATGGTGGTGTGCCATGTGCTGATGCAAATGAGTGTTGCCTCCAGTGCCCTTTCCTTGGGGAGAGGTGGCAGAGCATGATGTGCCACCATGTGTGACACTCTCCACAGCTGCAGGGGCCTGAATTCCTGCTCTTGCTTCACACCTCAGCTCTGGTGAATTGGGATTTGTTGAGGCTCTGTGTCCAGTGACTCAATTTTGTAGACCTTTAGGTATTTCACCTAAGTATTTTGATTTTCCTGTTCTCCAGGACTGGAGTCTTCTGACAGGTTTTGTGGACTTGGGCTGTGGTTGCTAAGGAAACACAGGGACGTGTGTGATTTCTGATGCACTGTATTTTGCCTTACACTCCAAAGAAGGAATGTGTTCCCCACTGGAAGGTCTGGGGTTGCTGGCAGCTGTGTGGGTTATCACAGGAAGGTAGATAACACAGCATAAAGCACACTGGAGTTGTCTCTAAGAGGTGTGTGTGCAGCTCTGTTTCCTTTCCAGTGTGTATGGCCATGTGGGGCATCTTCGGGTGCCCTTAGAGAAACTGATGCCTGGGCAAGGCAGGGATATTTCCCAAACCTCAACTGTCTGAATGATTTCCAGGGTTTGTCCTTCCCAGGACACTTCCCCTCTCAAGTGTGCTCTCTCTGTTGCAGGCATCTCTCACTCCAGTGAAGTCTGGAGGAGAACTGGAGGAGAAACCAAAGCCAAAGGATCGAATTGCTTCCTGTCTTTTGGAGAACTGGAACAAAGGGGAAGGCCTGGGCTACGAGGCAATTGGCTTGGGCATTGGGCTGCGAGGAGCCATCCGACTGCCATCCTTCAAGGTGACAAATACACTGGGGCTTGTAGTGCTTTCCACAGTTACTGCTCTGGGTGGAACGTGGGGCAGTTTGGCAGCTGAGTCTCACCTGCCCCTGGTTAACCTCTGCCTCCTGTCACTTTGCAGAATGAGAGTGGCAGGCACAGACTCACCTATTTTAAAGAGCATTTACATGAAAAATTAAAAGCATCCTAAAAAAAAATGTGTGGGGTGGGAGAGGGTGGAGGGCTTCCCTGAAATTAGAATTTTGAGTGCACAGAAGGTGCAAGTGAAGATTTGGGAGGACAGACTGCAATCTTTATTTAGAAGAAAACTTGCTTTGAGGTTCTTTAAGATGCCCTAGGCTTAGGCTCTCTTTCTGTTCTGCTACATCTCAGACACATGGATTTGTCAAGAGTTTTCTCTGTCATCCTCAAAGTACCTGGTGATGACATGCCCCATGCTGGTACCCAGAGTGTTTTGATGCAAATTGAAGGGGTAGAATTTCATTCACAGTGAAATTCTGTTTGCAAGTGAATAAAGGGATCAAGAGCTGGGAAGTGGCCCTTGGTTTCTGAGTGTAAGTGACTATGGCAAAGTAAAGAAGTGGCAATTTGCTTCAGAAGTTGATTTCTGCTGTTTCTAAACTTTCAGAAATGCTAATTGTGTCCTTTGTTCAGGTGAAAAGAAAGGAGCCACCTGAAGCTGCCTCAGCGGGAGATCAGAAGAGAATCCGACCTTCTACTTCTGTGGATGATGAAGATGAAGGTTTGCAAAGCACATTTGTGTGAAACACAAGAGCAGATGCAAAACCCACACAAGCTGAATCCCTTTAAACTTCACAGCAGTGTCCTGGCTTACAGTGAAACCCAGAGCCTGCTCCTCACAAAGTTCTGAGAGCTGGGGGATGGCTCCTCGGGGTTCAGTTTCCTGAAATTCACTGGCGGGAGATTTAAGACCCACCTTTTAAGAATGACTTGTAATCTATTTTAGCTCTGCTGGGCCCCAGCAGAGGGGGCTCAGGTGGGTTCATGGGCTGTTTGAGATGTGCTCGTGTGTAACAGTTCACTCTGCATTTGATTTGAAAAGAAAACAAAGTTTTTTGCCAGAAAAATCTATCTGAAAATATCTTAACGTTATTTCCTGTAACCAGGGAAGAGTAGAGAGAAGACAAAGCTTTGAATATCCTTTGTTTTGCCTAAAACCATGGATTCAAGTTAAAGTTGATTCAGCCTAACAGCTGGTTTTGAAGCCAAAGTACAGGAGCACGGTTTTGTAAAACACTTAAATAAAACAAAAAGGCATTAAATTCAGGTTCCCTGTCCTGGCATCAGTCATGCCATGTCTCCTGGCTGCTCAGCCTGTAGTGTGCCAGCTTTGGCCACCCACCTTTTGCCATCAGCACTCTGCACCCTTGCACTGTGGCATCGGCAAGTCCCTGTAAGCCTGGGCACTCTCACACCACATGGGCACATGGCTCCTCACTTCCATCTTCCCAGGGGAAAGGTTTCCTTTGTGTAGTTTACTCTTTCCCTCCCTTGTGATGCATTTGATAGCAATTTCCTTTCTTGTTTTTGCTCCTCAGAGTCGGAGAGGGACAGGGATGCTTCGGACACAACATCTGACCTGTCGAAGAAGGATGGAGAGGCAGTGGGGCTGAGGCGGCGACCAGCAAGGCCACTGGAGCTGGACAGTGAGGGAGAAGAGGGAGATGAGACATCAGGGAAGGAGGAAGAGTCCTCCTCGGAGAAGGAGGAGGAGCACGAAGAAGAGGGAGGCTTGGTGAAAGCAGCAGCACCTGGCAAGGTGTGTTGGCTTGTCACTGCACTTTTGATGCTGTCTGTCACTAACAGGAGCCCTGGTAGTGCCAGATGCCAAAGGTCCCTTGTCAGGAGATGAGTGCTCCTGTGGGGGTCTGTCCTCAGAGAGCCTCTCTAAGGTCATTCCTCTCAGGTTCAGCCTCTCTGGGGGTCACTGGTGGCTACTCCAGTGACAGTCAGGCCACGGAGTCAGGCTCTGCTCATTTCTAGCAATGCTTTCTTGCAAAGGAGGAAGAGGAGGATGAGGAGGATGAAGATGAGGAGGATGAAGATGAGGATGAGGAGGATGAAGATGAGGAGGAGGAGACAGGCATAGACACAAGTGACAAGGAGGAGGAGCAGGACTCCGAGGAGGGTAAGCAGTTCCAGTGGAAGCAGCAGGTGTCCCCTCTGGCTCAGCTGTGCTCTCCCTTCTGCACTTCCACATTTCAAACAGGGCTAGTTTGGCCACTAATAACTTTCTATCCTATCAATCAATCTGCTCTGGAAGGTGGTAGCTTCTACTTTTCAAATCTGTAAAGGCAGTGGTAAATCTTAAAAGATACAAGCCATGTGGGCAAGTGCCAGGCAACACTGCTGATGGAGCTACCTGTTGTATGGTGATCATTGCAAACATCCAAAGGCAGGGTTTGTAAATCTCTGCAAAAATAAATAAACTGGGAGGCCACTCCTTCAAACCCACATGCTGTTGTTGCTGTTTCCACACTCTGACAATGTGGAAAGGATATTTACCCCTCTTTGTTTAAGTCACAAAGTACAACTGGTGGTAATTTGTTGTCCTTGTAGATGTAGCAAGTCCCTCGTCTTCCAAGGCTGAAGTTGAATCATCTGATGAGAGTGAGGACTCCTCTGAATTCGAGTCAAGTTCAGACTCAGATGATGATGATGAGGATGATGAGGATGATGACGAAGATGAGGAGGAGGAAGAGGAGGAGGAGGTGGCTGAAGATCAAGACCGAGAAGCCATGGTTGCTGAGACAGAGCACGAACCTGCTGGTCATGAGATTCCTGACGATGAGAGGGAGACTATTTTGGAGCTGTATCCTGTGGATGACTACATGGATGCAACAGGCTTGGGCCTCCCCGAGCCGGCTTTGGCAGGGAAAGATGAAGGCCATGAAGAACTCAAGGCAGGGGAAAGTGAGTGTGGCCCAGTCCCAGGGGCGTCTCTTGCTGCTGAAACTCTGAAACACTTGGTTATGGAAAGAGACCAGGAGACAAAACTTGCGCCCTCTCCCGTCTGTAGGCCAGGTATGCCCTTCCAAGTGCTTTGGCACTTTTTGCCACATTTCCAAGTAAGTTTTCTCACAGTATCCAGTACGTATGGGTCTGTATTGCCATTGTTCTCTTCCTTTCCCTTGGCTTGAGGCTGGGATTATCTGTACAGGCAAAGAGGTCTGTGCTGCACTTTCCTTCCTAGTAAGGAGCTTTACCCGAGCCATCTGCTGCTAAAAATACAGTGGTTGCTGTGTCCAGAATCTTATCCTGGGCCAGGGCAGTGTCCCACAGGAACAGTTGTCATCGCTGGGGGGTGACTGATTGGGTGGTGTGGTGCCTGCAGCTCAAGATAGAAAAGCCATGGCTGCTAAAACAGAACAGGAATCTCTGCTTACTGTGTCACTACTGGCTTTTTTGTTTTGTTTTAATATCTAAGCAGTTTGTGACTAGGAAGCTCTATGGGGCAGGTGAGTGGAGTCTCACAGTTATACCTGGTTCCTAATATTTGTGGGGATTTTTTCACTTATTCCTTTTAAATGAGTGATACTCCCTGGTTTTCTGCAAAAAGGAAATTGTGTTCATTCAATACAGAGTTGTATTTAACCCAAGAAAATTGGAAACCTCTTAGAACAGGAGTGAAGTACATAAAGCTTAACAAAGCTGGCAGTGGGGGGAAATTAAAAAGTTAAAACAGGGAGAGCACATGTAGTGTGGCCTCTTGTGGAGCCTTGGGCAGCACTGGTGTGAGGACTGAGCAGGGTTTTGCCACTTGGAGAGCTGGAAATCCAGACCTGCACAGGCAGTCACTCCTTGGCTGCCATAAAATCTGAAAGCTACAAAGAGGTAAATGTTAATCTGGGCAGGGCAAAGAAGAACTAGTTTTGCATTAACACTCTCTAGAAGAGGTCAGTGTGCAGAAAGGACATAAATTGGGAAACACCTGCACTTGGGCACCTTGACCTGTGGAGTGAGTTTCCAGGTAAGCTCTGGGAACAAACTCAAACTTCCACATTGTTCTGGAGCAGCACAGACCCTTCTGAGAAGGGTTCAGACTCTTCTCCAGCCACTCTCTGGTTTGTTCGGCACAAATGGGGAATTCTTCCCTTCCAGCTCTCCAGGCATTTTCACCTCCTGTTGCTCTCCCACTTGAAAATGTTATTTTGAGCTGCCTAACAAGATTCACCGTTGATTCCGTTTGGACGTGGCCCTAAGTGGGTAAATAAACTCCAGACAAGTGAGGCTGCTGCAGGGAGAGCAGCATATAAATTGCCTCATTGATACCATCTGAGTGTCTCCTCATTCTCTACAAGGGCTTCCTGTTTCCTTCGTGGGTTCTTCAAGAGTGTTCTGCTCCTCCCTTCACCACTCCCTCCATGGAGAGCTGAGGGGGCTCCTTGGTCTTGCAATGAGTTTGCCTTCCCACATTAGAAAAGCTGATGGCTCAGGGCTCCAAGAGCCTGCAGAGTCCTCGCCCCCCAACCTGCTGATTCTTTTTATGTCTGTACAAAAGGTTGTCAGGGATTTTGAAAGCAGAAAACCTTCGCTCTGGTCTGTGTTGTAGCTAATCCCCAAATTAATAGTGTGGGTTTTTTATGGTCCATTAGGAATGTCTGTGGTGGTGTCTAATTACTCTACACTCCGTGCCTCCAAAATGTAAAGCATTGGAGTTTTTAAGCCTCCCAGTGGAATTGAGCTGTTCTCTAATTGTGGCATCTTAAATGTGCCTTTACTGGCAAGTGGAGGCAAAGCTCCTGATTCTCCTCTCTTTTTTTCCCCTTTCAGAGGAAGAGTCTGAACCCACTCCCATGCTGGAGCCAGAGGTACAGGAAGCTCCAAAGCCTGAATCTCAAGACGAGGAGGCGACGCTCTGTATCTCTGCTCCAGTGGGAGTCTTTGGAGAACCTCTGCCCAACAAGAGCAGCTTCTTTGGCAAGCCTGAGGACAGCAGCTCCGAAGCTCGTGCTAAACCCAAGCTGCCCTTGGCAGGGGACGAGGACGAGCGGCTGCCCCGCACGCCGGGCCGGGAGGTGATGGTCCCCTCGGACACTGACGCTCTCCTGCTTCCAGCCCACAAGGTGCCATCCTCTGTGCTTCCCCTGCCATCCACTCCCGGGAAGGAAGAGTCCTTAGTCCCTCCGGAAAAGTTCCCCGAACAATTAATGGTGACCAAAACGCCTGTGGAAGAGGAGATTCCGAGGACTCCTGGGCGGGACATTTCGGCCAAGTCGTCACACCCCCTTGCGAAGTCACAGAGCACGGACACTGTTCCAGCAACGCCAGGAAGTGATGCTCCCCTTACAGGCAGCAGCTTGACCCTCAGTTCCCCTCAAGTCCCAGGGAGCCCCTTTTCCTACCCATCCCAATCTCCTGGCATTAACAGTGGCATTCCTCGGACTCCTGGGAGGGATTTCAATTTCACGCCCACTTTCCCAGAGGCTGGTGCTACCATTCCTTGCCTTCTGTCTGGCAAGAAACAGTCAGAGGATGAGCTAGACGAGAAACCCTTCAAAGAGCCTCTTGGTGCTTCCCTTTCGATCAGCATGAACAGTGTTCCTTCCCCTATCCCCTTTGCCAGCCCCCCCCAGGCAGATTTCCACATGGACATGGGCTTGCCACCTGATGAGCCAATACCTGTAGCAACCCTGCCATGCATGCACGGAGATGGAAGAATGCCCATTGAGGAGTGCAAGGCAGAAGTCAAATCTGTTTTGCTCTCACCAGAAGTACCCCCTGGGGCTTCTATTCTTCCTCCCCCACCTCCACCTTCTGTTCTTCCCAAAAGGAGGCCGGGTCGGCCGAGACGGTCACCACCCTCTGTGCTCTCCTTGGATGTGTACTCGGGCAAGCCCATAGAGCCTCCTCCTGTGCCAGTGGCCCTGGTGGAAGGTGCTGTGGGCAAAGAGCTGTTGAGTGGACATCCTGATGCTTACTATGGACTGAAAGACCCTGAAGCCGTCACCCTGGACTTCAGGAATGACGGTTTCCATGACAAAATAGCAGCTGAGACAGTTGCGGAGAAACTGCCATTTAAGGAACTGGAGAACCAGTGGAACGAGGACTTCAAGGAAGAAGAAGCTAAACCTAAAAGGCAGTGGCGAAGGCAGAAGAAATCATCCGAGGAGCTCCCAGTGATCCCTTCCCCCGAGTATTCCCCACCCCAGCCCCAGTTCAGGCCGCGCTCCGAGTTTGAGGAGATGACCATTTTGTATGACATTTGGAACGGGGGCATAGACGAGGAGGATATCAAATTCATGTGCATCACCTACGACCGCTTGTTGCAGCAGGACAATGGCATGGACTGGCTCAATGACACCCTGTGGGTGTTCCATCCTTATATCCTTTCTCAGCGGGAGATGCACGAGGTGGCCGCTGGGTAGGACTTGTAAGTGCCAAAGACTGAGTTGGTTGGTGGGAGAAGCTTATGAGAAGAGCAAAGGGAATTTTAGGCTGTTTATTCCCCAAAGCTGCAATACCAAAATAGTGCAGAAGTGGCTGTTCCTGCTGCACGTTCAGGCTGGGACTGCAGGAACAGTCTGTAGGCACCTCTGCTGGGCAGGTTTCCTCCTAGCTGGAAAAGCTGCTGTGTGCACACAACCAGACTTTTTTTCCAGCTTGCCTGTGGAATTTCTAGCCTGCACATCCAGAGCTTTAACTTGGGGCTAAAACTTGCTGTAAAAATAATCTCACCATCTGTGCCCAAAACGATGAGTTAGGGGTTTTAGCAGCTTTAACTTGCTTTGGGTTTGAGATTGTGATAAAAATCAGTGCCTAAGTGGCACATCAGGACCAGACAGGGCCCCAGGATGAATGGGGAATGTGCTGCTGGTGCTGCAGGGAGGAGCACATGTTGCCCCAGCTGGTGCTGCTGGGGCAGGTCTGGCCCCATCCCTTCCCTCCCTGCCATGGTCTGACCATCTGCAGTGTGGACTGTAGCTCTGAACCTTTGGGAGCATTTTTGAGACACACAGGCTGTCTCAGCACAAGGCTCTGTGTGTGTGCAGCCACCAGGAGTGATCTCCAGAGCAGAGCCTCAAAGGCTGGCCTAAAAACCTCAGAATGCTCCAGTACTGTTTTCTAGAAAGGATATACATGTTTATATGTTGAAGAAGACAAACACCACCACCTTGTGTGTTGCTAGAGTTTGTGTGGAGTTCACATTTTTCATCCCTTGCACCCTGCAAGACAGAAAAGCAAAATCAAAAAAGCCCAAACCACTTAAAATAGTCAGTGATAACTAACAAAACCCATAGTGAAAATACTGTTTCCCTGTTGATAAAGATTATTGCAACAGCAAAATGCC
Organism: Xenops minutus; assembly: GCA_035221455.1. Lineage (NCBI taxonomy): Eukaryota > Metazoa > Chordata > Aves > Passeriformes > Furnariidae > Xenops > Xenops minutus. Next base: position 11,230,212 of record JAWWEE010000034.1, on the reverse strand, counting down.
AGTCTCTTTTGGAACTATTTAAAGATCACCTGCAGCCGGGTGCTGGCTCATCCTGTCATAGGTGAGAAAGGACCTGCAGGTTCACCTGCTCTGCAGCAAACTCACACCTCTGGTTTCGAGGCCAGCACCTCTTTCTTTTTAAGGTCGCTTTGCTTCAATTTTCTGCTGTTAAGGATATGTTTTCCCTCAAAGGGAGCATTTTTGGGTCAGTCTCAGTCATTGTAGGCTTCATGGCTGTTACTTTTGGGGTGAGCTGGCAGTGGTTTTGCTCCACAATCCATCCAGAAGCCAAAGCCCTCAAGGTGCCTTCAAACCTGAAGGCTTGAAACGTGCACAGGGTCTTCCCTTTCCCTTGAGGGTCTCAAGGAGCTGATTTACTGAGGTAAATCAGGGGGAGATCCTTTCTCAAACAGGTTTCTCTTGAGAGCTTAACCTTTACAAGCTGAATTTTTCACAATTTCTTTACTTTAGTTTCCCAAGGCATGTGGCTAAGAAGGAAAGAGGCTGCTTGGTTTTCCTGTGGGCATGTGGGCTCCAGAGATGGTTTTTTATTTTTCAGTAGTACTGTCATACTTTGCAGCCCCCCAAAACTCCTAATTTCCCAGGCTCCCAGCATTAGCTCCATGTAAGTGCAGCAAGTTTGGTCTGATTTCCAGTTCTGGCTGTGTTCCTCCTTAACCTCTTCCCACCTACCAGCTTTTCTACCCCCAAGAAGAAGAAGCGGGATGACGGGATGCGGGAGCACGTGACGGGCTGTGCACGAAGTGAAGGCTATTACAAAATTGATAAGAAGGACAAACTCAAATACCTCAACAACAGCCGAGCTTTCGCAGAGGAGCCTCCAGCTGACACACAGGTGAGGACTCCTCTGCTCAGTGCCACGTGGGAATGGCATTTGGTTTGATCCAGGGGGTGCCTCCTGCCTTTTGGCAGGGAGGAAGGGGGTGTTGCTGTGCCTGTGTCAGGCTGACGATCCAGGAGCTGCAAGGGAGGTGTGAGTGTCTGATGTCCCCACGTGCTGTGTGGGGATGTGTTGTAGCACAAAGGGTTGCTCACAGGGGGCCTGCAGGGTGTTGGGTCAGCTTTGATCACCCATCTGTTCTCTCAGGGTATGAGCATCCCTGCCCAACCTCATGCTTCCACCCGGGCTGGTTCCGAGAGGCGGTCAGAGCAACGCAGGCTCCTCTCCTCCTTCACTGGTAGCTGTGACAGTGACCTGCTCAAGTTCAACCAGCTCAAGGTAAGTCACTCTGTGCTGCAGATTCTGGACCCATCATCCTTTCCCTGTCTGTGCTGTGGCTAATTCAGGGTTGGGGCTTTGGGGTGTTTTCTTCATGCAGTTCCGGAAGAAAAAACTAAAATTCTGCAAGAGCCACATTCACGACTGGGGCCTTTTTGCTATGGAGCCCATTGCAGCTGATGAGATGGTGATCGAATACGTGGGTCAGAACATCAGGCAGGTAAGCTGGGCCGGGGGTGAAACCTGAGCAAAAAGCCAGCCCTGAAAGAAGTGTGTGCCAGTGGGGCTTGGAGCCCTGCTGGGGATGTCAGCTCCGTGCTCTACGCCCAGGTTGGTATATGGCTCGGAGGTGCAAGGGTGAGCCTTTGAACAACCCATAAAAACTAAGCCCTCAGGAGAATCCCTCTTACAAGGCCACCCCGATGCGTGTTTTCAGTTAGGCCTGTGTTTAATTGGGGTCACAGAAACAGCTCTTGGCTGGCACGAGCAGGGGAGCCCTGTGCCTGTCCTCCCCCTGTGCCTGTCCTCCCCCTGTGCCTGTCCTCCCCCTGTGCCTGTCCTCCCCCTGGTGTGTCCTCCCCCTGTGCCTGTCCTCACCCTGGTGTGTCCTCCCCTGGTGTGTCCTCCCCTGGTGTGTCCTCCCCCTGGTGTGTCCTCCCCCTGTGCCCGTCCTCCCCCTGTGCCCGTCCTCCCCCTGTGCCCGTCCTCCCCCCTGTGCCCGTCCTCC
>JAWWEE010000034.1:11213551-11228145 GCA_035221455.1 Xenops minutus | reverse complement strand
CCCCCTGTCCCTGTCGTCCCCCTGTGCCTGTCGTCCCCCTGTGCCTGTCCTCCCCCTGTGCCTGTCCTCCCCCTGTGCCTGTCCTCACCCTGTGCCTGTCCTCACCCTGTGCCTGTCCTAACCCTGGTGTGTCCTCCCCCTGTGCCTGTCCTCCCCCTGTGCCTGTCCTCACCGCGGTGTCTCCCGCAGGTCATCGCCGACATGCGCGAGAAGCGCTACGAGGACGAGGGCATTGGCAGCAGTTACATGTTCAGGGTGGACCACGACACCATCATCGACGCCACCAAGTGTGGCAACTTCGCCAGGTTCATCAATCACAGCTGCAACGTGAGTGGCACGTCCGGTGCTCGGGGACACCCCTAACCCGGGGCCTTGGCTGGGGCAGCGCCCACGGGTGGCAGGGGGGCTCTGGTTGAATGGTCACGAGCTGCAGCAGGGCAAAGCAGGGGCTAAAGAAGTGTACAGGGAAGGAAAGAGGCAGAGACAGAGCACTGAGAGTCCCCCTGTCCCTGCTGGACACTGAGTAAGCATCTCTAACAAGTGTTTCCTGAAAACATACCAAATTTGAGCACTGTTTTTTTGTGGGAACAGTGTCTGCCTACAAAGGCAGAGGAGCTGCTTTCCCCTCTGCTCTGTGCTGCAGTCTGCCCTCCCACTTGGCTGCCTGGCCAAATTGTTAAGCTCTGAGCTGCTCTTAACCTGTGACAAATTTGGTGGAGCATCATCCAGGCTATTTGGCACCACAAATGACCAGAATGTGGATATTTTGGAGCAGCACGGGAGGGCTGCTCTGTTTTCTGGCTTCACGCCTCCCTCTCTAGTCTTCCCCTGGGCCCAGGCTCTGGAAGCATGGCTGAGGCTGTCAAGGGAAAGGCTGCCCTGTTTTATTTTATCCTGGAATAACTGTGTGGAGGCTGGGAAGCCCTGGCCATCAGGAGCCTAAATCTTTCCCTGTTCTGTCACCTTTGCAGCCAAATTGTTATGCTAAAGTGATCACGGTGGAGTCCCAGAAGAAGATTGTCATCTACTCCAAGCAGCACATCAATGTGAACGAGGAAATTACCTACGACTACAAGTTTCCAATTGAGGATGTAAAAATCCCGTGTCTCTGTGGCTCTGAGAACTGCAGGGGAACCCTGAACTGAACTCAAGGTTTCTCGTCACACTTGCACCTTCGGCCATGTCAAAACTGTGGTAACCAGGTGTGGTTGCACTTTGCCAAAAAAAAGAGGAAACAAAAAAGAAAAAAACTTAAGAAAAAAGGAAGAAAAAAAAAATTTTAAAAGGATAAAAAAATACCTAAAAAAAAAAAGAGGAAAAAGAGAAGAAGAAAACCAAGCAAGTTTCGCACTTCTGCCGGATCACGAGCGAAAGCAAAAAGCGCACACGCTTACGAGGACTGTTCATGTTTCAGGTGCTCTTTCCTTTTCAGATCCAACACGCACACAAAAAGGTGATTACCATTTTGTGGCATGGTCTATCCAAACACTAGCTTCTCTGTTCAGTCCCTACAGTAATGCTCCCTAATGGGATAATGGTACCTTTTCTTTTTTTTTTTAATTGTTGTTATAAACCTTCATCTTTTCATAAATGCTGCTACCTTTTTCTCATCAGTTTTGTTGGTTGAAAAAGACATTCAACGTTTAAATGTGAAGCAGAGACTGAAAATGCCATATAGGGTTTGTTGGGAGCTTGATTGGCTGAAATTGCACAGATTTCTCAGAGTAAGCTGTAAATAAATGTAAGGTTGATGTTACAGAGCAAGCCAGAGGCTTGAGGGTGTGTGAATGAGTGTGTGCCTGGGGATGTGTGTGTGTGTGGAGATGTGTCCACAGCGAGACTAGAGGTGAACTGTCCTGCCTTTTCATTAGGGATGAGCCTGAACAAGTCCCCTGCTCAGCCAGAGCCGCGGGGCAGAGCTGGGTCAGCACAGCCCTCAGCTCGGGCCGTGGGCTCGTCTCTCACTTGCCTGGTCTGTGGGGACCCAGACTGTGCCCCCGGCGTGGGGAGTGCTGGGGCACTGCAGCCACCAGTGGGAACTGTGGCTGTGGCACTGGGGCACGGCGTGGGCCCTCTGGGGATGCCCCTTCGTGGGGATGGGTTTGTCTTGCCCGCACAAAGGGCTGGGGCTGAGACAGGGCACAGCTCAGCTGTGCAAACTGCCCTGCTTGCGGGCAAAGACTGTGGCCCACGTTTGTGGCAGGGTTGTCTCCAGCCTGCTGGGTGTCTCCTATGCATTTTCCTCCCTTTCATCTGCATTCCCCTGCCCTTTGCAGTGTTTTAGGTGCAGTATTTGCTCTGTCCTTGACCGTGGGAGATCCTCCTGTGATAGGAGCAAGCTGTGCTGTGCCGCTCTCCTCCCTCTGTTACTCAGTAACTTGGCCTGGGGGTAGTCCCATCCCTGCAGTGAAATCATGGTAAAAGTGTCCCTGGGAGCAATCCTGTCCCCCATCTGCAGCAGGGAAAGGGGTGCTCCTCGGGATGGGGAAGGTGTGTCTGGAATTGATTCCTCGGTGTATTTTGTCCTTGTCGATGTGCTGAGGTGAAGGTTGCAGTTCTTCAAGAGGTTCTGTTTAGAAAAGGGGCAAAGCCACCAAAGAAACAGTTCTTTGGATGTGATCTGGAAACGTTTGCGACCGTTCAGGTGTAGACAGGATCAGTTTTCCAACTTGCATTGAATTTCTCCTGCTTTAAAAGTAGAGATTAGTTGTACTAAACCCTTTTTAATTGGCTTATAAGGGGAAGTTGCAATGTCATTATGAATGGGAAGATTATCTGCATAACTAAACATCTTCTCCCCACAGAACAAATTGCACAGCTGTTTTCTTGTAGCCTTTCAAACCTCCATGAGCAGAGGTTACAACCTTGCAAAAGAGGTTCCTGGAAGTTTTTTCAGCTGTTCCATGGAATTGCCAGGCCTGCACTGCTGAGTGGAGCTTGTCGTGTAGGTTAGACCCTCTGCATCTGAATTTCTTCTGCAGACAAAAGGCCTGAAAGAGCAGGAACCCACAGACTGCTCCAAGCTGCCTTAATACCTCCTGTGTTTCTGGCTGAGGGGGAGCAGATTGTCACTGAGATTGGGCAGACCATAGTCTCAGCTCTGCTTTTGGTTTGGTTTGGTTTTGTTGTTTCCCCCCTTCTTTATAGATCTCTCCAGCAACTGGGTATTGGTGACCCAGAACCTAAAATTGTGAGAAGCACAACTAGTTTCTGTCATTGACTGTTGGTTGTAACTGCAGTGATGATTTGGGAGTTAAACCAGCTGCTCAGTTCAGCTTATTTCTTTTCTGAATAAGGTTAATTTTGTTGTGTTGACGCTTCAGTTGGCATCTCTACAGCTTGGCCTTTGACTTTCAAAGCTTTGGAAATGCACAGAAGTTTCCCGTGTCTCAGAACTGAAGCTCCTGTGTGTGGCATTTTGGTCCATGGCCTTGGCCTTTCTCCCTCTCTGGTCCATCCAACCAGTGCATTAACAGTGGATCTGGGGGGGTGAGGACACCCCAAATGGCCCAGGCTCAAGAACCTGCTGGCAGTTCTGTGTTTCCCAGCATATCTGTGTGCTCTGGATGGGATTAGGCCCTGCAGTTTGCCTTAATCTTTGGTGAGGAAGGCAGGGAGGAAGGTCACAGTCACCTGCAGGACCTCCACTGCATTTTTAGGAGCACCAAAGGGATTTGGGTGCCAGAGAGCATGAGCACCTGAATCACTTGGGTGCTTCTGAAACTGCCTGTAATCCATCCCTTTTTAGGGTCCCGGACAAATAATGTGAGTTCTTGAAGGAGTTGAGCTCCCAGTAGTTCCCCAGGAAGAAACAGAGCTGTTGGACCCATAGCACTTCTGAAAAATCATGTTGGTCTGGTCTCAAAGCCAAACCTGAGGCTTCTCTTTTCTTCCCCATAGATCTTGGCTTGCAGAGTCCCACCTGGGAGATTTGTCTCAGCCTGGGAAGCTGCCCTGAGCCCAAAACAAATCATGTGGTGGTGAGGACCCGGTTCTGGTGCCGTGGTTTCCGTGAGTGCCGCAGGTGGCTGTGGCTGCCTCGGCTGTGGTTTGGGAAGGCAGCCCCTGGAGGTGCCCCTGATCCCTCCAGGGGCTTTGGCTTGTGCCCAGAAAGGGGTGAGGTGAGAGGAGGGCAGGAGGTGTGTGATGCACACAAAGCCCAGATTGCACTCAGCACGGGCACCCCCTGCAAACAGGGACAAGGACTAAAGGGAAACCTCACCAGCAGGTGCTGCTGGCAGAGGGACCGAGGTGGGATGGAACACTGGAAAACCTGTCCCCAGATTATTGTCACTCAAATGGAAGCCTAGGACAACAGAGAGGCACATGAGCACTGTCCCTGCAAAGTCCACCTCTCCCGGGGGGAACAGAGCAAAGGTTTGGAAAGAGAGACCTTCAGAGTGTGTGAGTTCAGGGTGTGGGTGCCCCCAGGTTGGCATCCACAGGAAGGGCTGCCCACCACCCCACTGCGGTGCCAGGCTGGCCCCAAAGCTGGTCTGTGACTCGCGGGGCTCCCCGAGGGGAAGGGGCTCATCTTGCAGTTATTTATTTTGTATAGAGCAGCTTATTTCTACAAGGAAAAGTGAAAAAACCCAACATTTTTAAACTCCAATTATACAGTAGTTTCAGTTCCGGTTTTTGTGACCTTTTTCAGGGATCATTTCAGTGCATTTCTGTATAAAACAAAAATCTAAGGAAAAAAAAGGATTTTGAAGTATAAAAAGATGCATCCTCTGTACATAGGCAAACTCAAGAATCTTCTCTTCAAACACTGTTTCTTGTAGAAACATGTTGAAATTTTTTTGCTGATTTCTTTGTACTTCAAGAGCATGTAAATAGTTTATTAAAAGTGACTATTGTAATTTGGAGTTCTTTTTAAACAGATTCCAGCTCTAAATCATGTCGAGATGGGGAGGAAGAAGGACTGAGTATAGCAAAGGAGCTGGTGGCATTTACAGCTTGTGTCAAGCTTTGTATAATGTAAATTCTGTATAAATATGAGGGTTTTTTGTCAAATAAATAGGTGAAATTAGAAGCATTAAGAAACTGAAGACAAAAAATTGCCAAGTCAAGGCTTCTTCTTTCCCCCCTCCCTCAGTCTGAAACCTAATGTGCAAAATCTATTTATTTCAAGCAAGGAAATGTGTACAGTCTAATAGACACCCTAAAATGTATTTAAGCGAGTTTGCAACTGGATTTTTTCAGTTTAATATTTGTTTTGTTTTTATGAGTTTCCTCCTTAATTGCCACTGTAGGATTTGTCCAAGTGAAAAGAAACACCTCGAGACGGACACTCTAAAACAACGGGGCAGTTTTAGAAGTGGAAGAACACCCAGCTCCCAATCCTTGCAGTTTTCTGGTTGTTTTAATTCCCAGCATGAAAATCAAGGGCCTCCTTTAAAAGTAGGCAGGTCAAATGGTTTCCAATGGATGGGAAAAAAACCTTATTTTTTTTTTAGGTTCCTTCAAAAACAACAAAAACAACAACTCTGCTTTGAAGATTTAGGATTTCTGCTTTTTCTTTCGTTAAGCAAATTTATGACTTTAGGGATGTTTTGTGCATATAGAATCTGTCACCAGTATGTATCTTGTTTTGAAGAAAGTGTTTTTGTTGTGGATGTGTCATGCTGTATATATTTGTTCATATTTTTGTGAATTGAATACTATGTACCATTGTATTATAGTAACTTTTATAAAGCAAACCATAAATATACTGACTTTTCTTACAGAAAAATTATGTTGTGCTTAATGTATAGCCAGGGCAGCTTTGTGCTCTTAGACCTGTCTTGGGAACTGGCAGAGCTCGAGGAGGCAGATCCAGAACAAGAACAGTGTGAAGAACTGATGTTCAGCAAAGTTTGCTGAAAATATTCATTCTGGTGAGCAGGAAATGAATTTGAGCAACATTATATTGCATGAAAGAAATATGTGAGTGATTCAGGTCTATAAGCCTGAAGAAAAACGTGTCAGTATTAACTATCCTTAAAACCCAGGAGAGCTGCAGTACATCTCCCCTGCCAGGAGTCCCAAACACGTCTCACCTCAGGCCAGCTGAGGGGTCCCTGCCCCTCCAGCCTCTGCCTTGGATTTCTCTGGGTTCATGTCCTTCTTTTGTTTTTTTTTAACTTTTTGAGGGCAAAAGCCCCTCACCACAAAGCAAGGTGTTAGTGATGCTCTCAGGCTGATGGGGCCAGAGCTTGCTTTCTTTTTAAATCAGGTTATTCAACTTGCCAGGAGCTGGACTTTGAGGATCCTTGTGGGTCCCTTCCAGCTCAGGATGTTCTGTGGTTCTGTGAGATCTGAAATGAATTCTGCTCCCTTGGGTCTGTGGGAGGGGGAACCACTGGGGTTTGGCCCAGGGAGTCACAGTGGCCTCTCTGAGCTTTACAAAAACACCTGGAGCAGAGACAATGGAGTGGCTGATAGGGGAGGAAATGGAAGAGACAGGACAGAGCCAGGGCTGTGGGTGACATCCCAGCTCAGCCCTTGGATTCCACGGGTGCCCACGATGCTGAAGGGACTGGGCTGTGGGACAGCCCAGCCTGGGGGGGCAGGAGGCAGCAGGACTCAGCCTGGAAGGGCAAGACTCATGTCTGAGGAGCCCACCCTGAGCCAAGGGCTCGGCAGGGCCTTTGGCTTCCTGGAGATAGAGCAGCTTCCATGCTGGGAAACAGCAGCAGGAGGGAGGATGTGCAACAGGGGGGAGACCTGTGGGCTCTGGAGAGCCCGGGATGCTCCTCGGCAGCCCCGGGCTGAGGTTTGTGACTCCGTGGGGAGTGTTGCCCCTGCAGCCCCAGGGAACGGGGCAGAGGGGCTCCAGCCCCCACACGGGGGCTCACAGCTCTTGGGCTGTGTCAGAGAAGGGGTTTATTGTGACAGGGAGGGAAGTCCCCGTGCAAAGGGCAGTGACAACACCAGAGCGAGGCCCGGAGGGCACTTTGCACATGCAGCAGGACCTGAGCCAAGGACTCACTGCCAGTGCCAGCAATTACTGCTTGAAACATGGGAGAAACCCCAGCCCTTCATTAATGCAGGAATTTGCAGGTATTAGAGCAAGTCTGGTGCCTTGGGAAGGCTGAAATATGTAAATTAGATTAATTCTCATTCCAGAGTGTTGTAGCTACCCTAAAACAGTATTTATTCTCCAAATTCAAGATTGAATCTAAAAGCAATTAAACAAAATCTTACAAAAGGAGATGCACAGAAAGGCAGACACCTCCGTGCTTTCCCAGCTTCCCACAGAGCTAAAATTAAAACTTTGGATAGACTAGATCTGAGCCCTCCCAGTCGTTTCTTCTGTCTTCCTCCATAGCTGAGTGTCTTTGGCACATGCCTTAAGTCTGCCCTTTGTTAAGAATTCGATGGTTTGGATCAGATTAAGCTGTTTTTAAGAGTGTGTTTGCTATTTCCCATGCCCCGTCTCCCAGGAAGTCACTGGAGGGCAGTGCCAGGGCTGGGTCAGGGTCGGAGTTGAGTCCCTTTACATGTCCAGCTTGGCAGTGGCTTCCCTGGGTTTATGACACTTAAGTCTGGGCTGTTTCCCAAACCCTCAGCTGGTTCCCAGTTTGCCTGGGAATCAGCTCGTTGGGGGCGAGGGCGGCACTTCCCGACACCCTCTACATGCGCTTGGTCTCCCCGTTGGGCTCCAGGATGGTCAGGTTCCCTCTGGCATCCTGATCCATTTCTATGGCTTCAAAGAGAGACTTGAAATTCCCAGCACCAAAGCCCTGTGGAGACAACGGTGTTCCAGAGCAGGGGGTTTGGGACCAGCTGGCAAAGAGCAGCACCGGGAGCTGGCTGGGCATGGGGCTTGATGGCCATGAGGGTTCCCAGCCAAGACCACCATGAGATCCTCAGACCCACCTGGTGGTTATACCTCTGGATCACCTCCAGGAAGACCGTGGGTCTGTCTTGAACTGGTTTGGTGAAGATCTGGAGCAAGTAGCCTTTCTCATCAAAATCCACCAGGATTTTCAGTTCCTGGGGAAAAGGAACAGGACAGCAAGTCACAGACCCACAGAGGAGCAAGGGGGTCTCTCTGCATCACTGTGTCCCTGCAGAACTCTCTGAGGATCCAGTCCAGCCCTGGGCAGACCTTTCCCCTCAGAGGCTGCTCTGACTCACCGCCAGCTTGTCAATGTTCTCCTTCACTTTGATTTTGGCAGTTTTGAGCCTCTCCCGCAGCACCTGGTAGTAGTTGGAGGGCACATCCATGAACTGCATGCCCCGCTGCTTCAGGTTGGTGATCTGCAAGGCACAGGAGACCCAGCGTGGGTCAGGCTGGCAGTGGTTTGTGCCAGGAGGACAGACAGTTTGTCCTGGGACAGACAGTGTTTGGAGCCAGATGCTTTCCCGTGATTTTGGTCAACCTCATCACCTCTGAGAAGGTGGGGGTCCAAGATGCCCCCTCCAGGCAGCACAGAGAGCAGACCACCGTGTGAAGATGCTTCATCCCACCCTGTTCCCCAGTACCTCTGGAGGCCCTTTGGTCTGGAGAAGAGCCCAAACCCAGCTGTTTAGCTGGGCTCAACCCAGCCCTGCCCCTGCCCCAGCTGAGGGTGGGTGATGGGCTCTGGGGGCTCAGCCTGGCAACCTGGGCTGCCCAAGCTCCCACCAGGCCCCCCCGAGGATGAAGGTGCTATCACGGGCCCTGCAGACCCCTGTTGCTTTAAGCTGGAGGGATGGGTGTCCACCCAGACAGGTCCCTCTGCAGGGACTCGCTGTGCAGTTAATCCTGGCTGTAAAACAACCTCTGCCCATATCCTCACACCCTGGCAGGGTCACAGTCCACCCCTGCCCTGTGAGGGGACCGTGCCGGGAGCTGTGGGGCAGGACAGGGGGCTGCTGGGGGTCTCACCGCCGAGATGATGTCCGAGGTGTTCAGGGCGATGTGCTGGACTCCGGCCCCTCCGTAGTAGTCGATGTATTCCTACAGGGAAAAGATTGTAATGGCATTTTAATGACAGCACAGCTGCAACTGCAAAGGGCTGGGTGTGGGCTTCAAAACATGACGGCAAAATCAGCTCAGGGCACCATGAAAGGGCAAAAAGATGCTGTTGATGAGGTCAGGGTAATCTGGCTCTTCCTGGTGGCTCCCACAGGGTTTGGCAGAGCCAGGACTGGTTTCCAGCAGCCACCTTAGCACAACAGATCTGCTCTGGCTCCAAATCACTGACCCATGGTCCCTTTTCCTTCACCAAAGGCCTGCTGGAGGTGGAGGCAGCCTGATGGATCGACCACAAGTAACTGCTCACCTGAATCTGGGATTTCTTCTTGCCGGGTGCTGGCTCATTGATGGGCATCTTAATGGTCTCCTCGTAGTTGGTGACCACGATGGAGCGCAGGGCACTGAACTCGGTGTGCAGCTGCTTGTCATCCACCGACCAAAAGCGGTGGAAGAGCAGGTTCTTCTGGTACCTGCCCAGGCCACAAAGGGCACAATCAACCCCTCACCTCATCCCCGCACTAAGGAAGCTCTGTTCTGGCTCAATTGGCCTCAGCCACCACCATGGGAAGTGGTGGGACCAGCAGAGCGGTGCTGCCCTCCATCCCACCTCCTGCCAGCCCTCCCACTCTTACCAGTCCGCCACTGGGACCATCTGGAGGTCGGGCTGGTTCCCCACAACATGGTCGACAAAGCTGAGCTTGGCACTGGGTCTGTGGGGGGAAGCAGGGAGGGGCAGGGAGGTCTCAGCCCAGCTCAGGGACCCCCCACAGCATGAGGGGCTCCAGGACAAGGTGGTGGGGACCTGTCCAGCTCCTCGGTGGGACATCCCACCAGGATATGGTGGCAAAGAGCAAGGCAGGACCCTCTGAAAGTACTCACAACTTGGGCAGAAGAGGGTCCTTGAAGAGGGGCGGGTGGTACCCTGGTAGGAACAGGCCCTTGTAGTTGAGCTTCTCTATCAAGGTGTGGGTGGTGTCACCATACTGTGAGGGGGGAAAGTGGTTGTGTGGTGGCCTCATTTATTTTGGGACCTCCCAGGTCCAGCCTGCTCCACGGACCCCTCTGCCCTGCCACTTACCGTCTGGATCACTGCAAACTTCACCTTCCCAAATTTGTCCTGCTCTACCCAGGGCTCCTTCACCACCACGGCTCCGCGCTCCTTGGCTTTCTGGGCAGGAGGAGAGAGACCTGCTCCTGCCACAGCTCTCCTGGGCAGGGGGACATGTCCCCAGGCCCTTCCCTCCCTGTTCCAGGGGGCTGTGTGGGAGGGAGTGGAGGGGCTGCCCACCTGCACGATGAAGTCACAGTCCTCCACTTCGAAGGCGACGTCCTTCACCCCGTCACCGTGTTTCACCAGGTGCTCCCCCATCTCTGCCCAGAGCAAGGACAGCCATGGGTGAGCATGGGGAGCTGCTTTGCTACCCCTCAGCCACTGCCCACTCCATCCCCCCCATGACACTTACCCTCATTGCCCGGGTTGAGAGCGGACGAGAGAACAAAGATGATCTGGGGAGGAAGAGGAGGAGAGTGAGGATGGAGCTGCAGTGGGGGGGCTGAGGCACTGCAGGTGATGAGTTTCATGGTGCAAACGGGGTTTGGCTGCACCCATGTGTCCAGCACCACCTCATCTTCCCCTGCCCTGGCAGTGGCACCTCCAGAGGCGAAGCAGCCCCCTTACCTTGTCCTGCTTGATGACATGTGACACCACCTCCCTGCTGCCGGTCTCCAGCCCCCGGTACGCCAGCTCCTCGAACCCCAGCTTGTTGCAGTAGTAGGATGCAGCCTGTGGGCAGGCGAGAGCCACCCCGGGTGACACTGTGGCACTGGTGGCCCCCAGTTCCCACAGGGCTCCCCCTGCTTCCTACAGGGCTGCCCACAGCCAGGGCAGTGCCAGCAGCCCACGGGGAACAGCAACCACAGCGTGTGTGTGTGTGTGTGAGTGTGTGAGTATGTGTGTGTGTGTGAGTGCACGTGAGTGTGTGTGAGTGTGTGAGTATGTGTGTGTGTGTGAGTGCATGTGAGTGCATGTGAGTGTGTGTGAGTATGTGTGAGGAGCAGCCCAACTTCTCTGCTTCCCTCCAGCAGCCCCAGGGGAACAAGCTGAGGCAAGAAAGGGCCCATATGGAGGGAAAAACCCAAACTCAGTGGGAAGTGCTGCCTCCAGAGCCTCTTGTACCCAGCACCCAACCCAGCCAGGAGCCACCACCAAGCAGGACGCATTCCTGCCCATCTCCTGTTCTGCAGGGCTGGGTGAAATGCAGTTCAGGTTTGAAGCAGAGCGGGTTTTAACCCTCCACGAGGCTGAACAGCTCTGTGTGCCCTGGTGCCCACAGCCTGAGCCCGGCCACGTGTGCTGGGTTGCACATCCCAGGTCCTGCCTCGCACACCCCCGGCAGCCGCCCCTCGCCTTGCGCAAGGGCCACCAAGGCCAGTGGCCGGCGGGGACAGGCACTGAGCCAGGGCTGGCCTTTGGGACAGTGACATATCCCCAGCCTGGGGGCTGCTGGGATGACCCACCCTCCTGGCAGCCAATGCCCCGCGGGGCAGGTGCCTGCTCAGACACGTGCCCGGCAGCCACAGCCTCTCACCTGCTTGGCATTGCCCACCCAGAAGGTGATGGAGTGGAAATGGATGAAACGGCCTCGTGCGGGCTGAAAGGGAGGGGAAACAGGGTTGAGAGGGGGTGCTGCTGCTGCTGCTGCCTTTCCCACAGCACTGCTCGGCTCCAGAGCAGGGAGAAGCAGCAGCTGCGAACCTGCAAATGTGTCTTCTGCAAACGCCTCTGAACTAAGTGGTGGAACAACCCTGAAACAGCCCTTTTCCAAAGGGCTCTGCAGTGAGGTCCCCTGGGATCCTGCACTGCAGGTTGGAAGGTACAAAGTCCCGGCTCGTTTGAGGCCACAGCCACTGTCCCAGTTCTCCCAGTGCTCCCCACAAGTGGCTGCCCCAGTGGGCTGCCCACCATCAGCCTCGTGGTGTTAAAGATTAATTCTGCCCCAAAAAGTTCTTACACAACCACCAGCACCAGGACAGATCCCCCTTAGCTCTGCTCCCCAGCACTGCCCAGCCTGGCACCAGGCACCCGGCCACGATGGGCACTGCTGGTTGGAAGCACTTTAAAGGGGAAAAAGGTGGCAAAAAAGTACAACATTTGGAAATAAACGTTACATGAAATGAGGATTCTGCTTAAGGTTTGATTTGACTGGGAAATACCCATCATTTCCAATTTGTCACTCTCCTCCCAAACCAGAAGGAAACCACAAAAATACAAATTATTAACACTAATTTACAACGAGGAGCTTGTGTGGCCCAGCCAGAACAGTTTTACTTCTGATTTTACCAGGTAATCAAGGAGTAAGGATGGGGATCATCTGCACTAACATGCCAGGCAGTGGGGCAGGACAGGCACACAACCGGGGTCTTACCTTTTCTCCCCTGTCTGTGTAAGTCGTCTGAAAGAGAATCAGAACAGAGAGATGTTAACAGGCTGTGTACCACAGCCCTGGGGAGCTGAATCCAAAGGTCAGGCAGTGAGGGATAGCTCTGCTGCACCACTTCCAGCAGCCACCAAAACCTCCCAGTTCTAGCAGAGATTAAAGCTCCCAAGACATCCCACACCACGGAGCCCCAAATGTTTAAATGAATTCCCCTCACCATTTCTGTGGCCTGATGATGTGACAGCAGCAAAGAGGGCACGAGTCCGGGAGGGCATTTAATATAGCGGGGCCGGGGTGGCTCCTCCTCGGCTCCACCTTCTCCTACCACCAACCCAGGGATGTGTTTGGTTTGGGCTGGGAGCTGCCAGCACTGTCCGGGGGTGGTGGGGGACATGCCAGGGCCATGGCACAGGGTCCTGGGCCACCCTGGCTGTGGCACAGCTGGTTAAACGGGGAGGGTGTGAGTGTGCAAGGGTTGGGTGTGCAAGGGCTTGAGTGTGCACAGGTGTGGGTGTGCAGCACCTGAGGCCCTGCTGACCCCGCAGCCAAACCCGCTGCCCCCATGGGTGTTGGGGACAGGGTGGGTGACGCAACCACAGCAGCACATCCCCTGCCCGCCCCTGCCCCTGGGGACATTCACCCCTTCCTGGGGACGTGTCATCCTGGCCAGCACTGGGCCAGGACAGCCTGCAGAGTCCAGCTGTGTGTGTGGTGCCTGGGCACAGGGGCGTGTGGTGCCACCTTCATCTCCAGTGGCCCTGCGCTGTCAGGGACCCCAAAATATGGGAGCAGCAGGAGGAAGGGACAGGAGGTGGCCCTGCTGGGGGAGGCACTGGTGTACAAACACCCACCACTGGGAGTGGTGGCAAGCTGGGGCCATCAGCAGGGCCGGGGAGGATGAGCAGGGGGGCTTGGGTGGGTGCCCATGGCATGGAGGACAGATGTGGGGTCTAGTGGTGGGGCTGTCCCCCAGTGCCACACTCCCGGAGGGGTGCATGCCATGCACCACCCTGGCAGGAGTGTTGGGTTAGGGGCTGGCAGCAGGGACAGGGTCACAACATGGCACCACGACAGCTGTGTGAACTGGTGGCACTGACACTGCTGTGCCACCACGTGACACCATCAGGCCTGTGCTGCCCCATGTCATTGCTACTGCTCTGTCACCCCACCTCACCACCAGAGCTGTGTAACCCAGTGCCGATGTCATTGCAGTGTCACTGCAGTGTCACCCATGTCACTGCAGTGTCACCCATGTCAGTGCCAGTGTCACTGCAGCGTCACCCATGTCACTGCAGTGTCATCCATGTCACTGCAGTGCCACCCATGTCCGTGTCACCCATGCCACTGCAGTGTCACCCATGTCAGTGTCACCCATGTCACTGCAGTGCCACCCATGTCAGTGCCAGTGTCACTGCAGTGTCACCCATGTCACTGAAGTGTCACCCATGTCAGTGTCACCCATGTCAGTGTCACCCATGTCATCGCAGTGTCACCCCTGTCAGTGTCACCCATGTCACTGCAGTGTCACCCATGTCAGTGTCACCCATGTCACTGCAGTGTCACTGCAGTGTCACCCATGTCACTGCAGTGCCACCCATGTCAGTGTCACCCATGTCACTGCAGTGTCACTGCAGTGTCACCCATGTCACTGCAGTGTCACCCATGTCAGTGTCACCCATGTCAGTGTCACCCATGTCACTGCAGTGTCATCGGTGTCACCCCCCCCCGCAGTCCCCTCTGGCCCCGCCCCAACGGGCGTGTCCCAGTAGCCCCGCCCCTCCCCGGCCCCGCCCCCTCGCGGCCGCCGTCGCTGCGGGCCCGTGGCGGCCATGGCGGAGCCCGGCGGGGCCCGGCCCGTGTCCATCACGGACGTGCAGCAGCTGGTGCGCCGCAAGGACGAGATCGAGGCGCAGATCAAGGCCTGCTACGAGCTGCTCGAGGGGGTCTGTGCCGGGGACGGGGCGGGCGCCGGGGCCGGGCAGCGCTCCCGGCCCCATCCGGGCCCCTTCCGGGCCCATCCCAGCCCCATCCCAACCATATCCCAACGCAACGCCAACGCAATCTCAGCGCATCCCGGCCCCATCCCAGCCCCATCGCAACCCCATCCCAGCCCCATCCCAACCCCATCTCAGCCCCATCCCAACCCCATCCCAGCCCCATCCCAACCCCATCCTAGCCCCATCCCAACCCCATCCCAACCCCATCCCAGC
>JAWWEE010000034.1:11188145-11213451 GCA_035221455.1 Xenops minutus | reverse complement strand
CCCAACCTCCTCTTCCCTCACAGCAAAAAGGTGTCGGGATGCACGAGCCGCTGGTGGACGCCGAGGGATTCCCCCGCAATGACATCGACCTCTACCAAGTGCGCACCGCGAGGCACAACATCATCTGTGAGCGGGGACGGGGCGGGGTGGGGTGTGTGCGGGAATGCGGGATGCAGACGGGAATGCGGGAGGGAGCCCGCGGGCTCCTGTGCTGGATAAACACCCCAGAACAGCAGGAGCACCCTTTAGTTCTCTCAAACCCCTCCATCTCTGACCTGTGTCTTGTAGTTCCTCAAAATTGCCCACGCTGAGCCTCTTCCCCGGCGGGTCTGCTCCCTCTTTCCCAGTGGGTCTGCTCCCTCTTTTCCAGAGGGTCTGCTCCCTCTTTCCCAATGGTTTTCCCTGTGCTCAGAGCTGCCGGGCTGGCTGAGTCAGTAAAACACTTTTGTGCACATGTTGCTGCCACAGCAGCATTGGAATCTGCGCCTCTGTGGAGCCTGCTGGGGTCTGTGCAACACAGCCAGGCTTTCCTGGGTGGCTGTAGAGTGAACATGGAGTAAGGACCAGCTGGGCATGTGTTTGATGCCAGGTCTGCCCCATGCCCTGTCCTTGGGGAGGGTTTTGCTCTTCCTACACAACAGTAGGTGGTTTGATGGGAAGACAACTTCAGCTGCCCATGAGTTCCTGGGATCCATGGGACTCCCAGCCCTGCTGCCCTTGTGTGTTTACCAGAATTCATAGGGTGGTTTTCTCGGCGTCTGATTTTTGCTGATAAACATCTGCCAGGCTGGCAGGAGGTCCCAGCAGATAGAGAGCAGAGGTTCTGCTGGGCTCAGCCAGCCAGAACAGGCTCTGTAGAGCGGCTGAGAGCCCTTGGATGGTTCCCACTGCCGCTCCTCGTGTGCTCACAGTGTCACCCACAGGTCTGCAGAACGATCACAAGGCCCTGATGAAGCAGGTGGAGGAGGCTCTGCACCAGCTGCACGCCCGGGAGAAGGAGAAGCAGGCCAGGGATGAGGCAGAGGCCTTGGCTGAGGCCATGAGCCAGAACCAGAGCCTGCCACAGCCCTTTGCCAAAGTGAACGCTGTGACCCCGGGCTCCCCTGCCAGTGTCTCGGTAGGCTGGGGACAGAAGGCTTTGTGTGGAGCCAGAGAGAAAACACAGCTCATGGCTTTGTCTGTCTTCTAATAAGTGGGAATAAGCTGAAGGGTTGATTTGGGTGTCCCCCCTTTTTTTGGTCACAGTAGCCTAGTTGCTGTATAGAAATGAAGTGAGTGCTCTCTCAGCTGTATTGTGGCACCACACAGCTCATCCCATGCCTCATTCTAGCCTCAGTATTTCTCTTCCCGTAAAATAGAACAGAGGAATGAGTACTTCCCTCTTCCTATGGACACGGAGAGGGTGTCCTGTAGTTCAGGTGCCTGAATGGTGGGAAGTGTCATAGCAGCACTCTGTGCTGGGTGAAGGGTGATGCTCCTGTGTTACTGGAGAATGCAGATGCTCATCTCTCTTCTGTCTCTATCCAGGGACTTCAGGTCGATGACGAAATTGTGGAGTTTGGTTCTGTCAACGTAAACAACTTCCAGAACCTGCAGAACATTGCCACGGTGGTGCAGCACAGCGAGGGGGTGAGCTCCTTTCTGCTGCATTCTCTGCCTCTGCCTGTTAGCCACAGCTTTTTCCATGGGACTTGGATCTCTGGAATTAGCATTTCCACATCATAAATGGTGTCAGATTCAGTCTGTGCTGTTGCAGCCTTGTTCTCTCACAGCACTGAGCTAATTGCTGGTGGATGGGAGAGCTGAGAGGTGTGTGCTCTTCGCTGTGAGCAGCAGCCAGCATTGCTGTGCAACCCTCGTGGACTGGCCAAAGAACCTGCCACAGCCATTAAGGGTTTTATAGTGAAAGTGAGGGGTTTCCTGGAGATGTGTCCAAACAAACCCCACTCTTTCAGTTACAGCCACGGGAATAGGAACGGGTGCTGCTGCAGAACAGCTCCCTGGGCCTAATTTTGTGGTGCTTCAGTAACAGAAGGAAGAAGAGACTTGACTTGCTGATGGAAAATTGAAGTGTGTTTTTTTTTTTAATTTGTAATGTTTTTGGTGCCTTTCAGAGACCCCTGAGCGTGACTGTGATCCGTGGTGGCAGGAGCGTGCACGTGGGGCTGACTCCGAAGCGCTGGGCTGGGAAGGGCCTCCTGGGGTGAGCTGCTCTTTCACTTCCTAGAGGGGATGAGGCTCTCTCCAGCTCAAAGCACATTTCCTGAGCAGGGCCAGCCCTGGGCTCTGCCCTCGGGGTGTCACTGCCCACTGGGACAGACTGGGAGCTGGAGGCTTTGTATGGGAATACAGGGAGTTGAGTTCCACCAAACATGAGCACAGGGAAGAATATCTCCAGGGGCTGGTTTGTCTGAAACCGGTGGAGGAAGGTTGTCATAGGTCTGATTCATCCCATATCAGATCTTCTGTTTGAGAACTGTCATTTTAATGTTTCCTTCTACTCTTTTCTTTTTCAGCTGCAACATCATTCCCTTGCAAAGATGACCATTGCTTGGAAAACAATAAAACTGAAGCTTGTGCCTGCTTTCTGGACTCTGATCTGGTTTGAGAACTTCCCTATGTGTTGTTGCTGTGACCTCTGGTCCCAGAGCCTAAAGGGTTCTGGCAGAGCAGGGCCTGCCTGGAATTCAGAGTTGCACTGGTTGTCAATGCAGAGTTGCAAGATGTGACTTCTCATCTCTTCCACCTTGCAGCAATTTAGAATAAGGCTCCAGAGAGACCCAAACCTCACTTGATACTGGCTCTCAAGAGCTTGAAATGCTCTTATTTGGTGATCACAGAACATTCCCTTTTTCCACACATAAAATTCCTCACTGAAAATCTTGTAATGTTGGAGCACTTTCTGATGCCTGTCATAGTAGATGACAGGCAAGAAATATGCAAGTTTGATACTTTATGTTCCCCATGTAACCACAATTTTTAAAGTCATTGAACATACTGGAAGGATTTTTGGAATGCTCAATTATTTTAAGTCATTGAGATCAGGAATAAGGGTTATAATTCTATTTTTGTTTACTTTTAGTAATTAGTGTAGTTAGAAGTGCTTCTAATCTGGTTTCTCTCTCTTTTTTAAATTTTTTTTTGTATTTATTTGTGGAATTTGGTTTTGGGGTGTTGTCCCAGTTCCAGACAGGACAGAGTTTACCTCTTTGTGCCTCCCATTCTCCTCTCCATGGGAAGGGGCACAATGAGCAAGTGGTACTTGGTCTGGGGTGTTTTCAGTGGGAACACTAAATTGGGGAATACCATTCCTAACCCAGGATAGGTGTATAAACTGCTTGAGGGGATTTCAGGGATGACTGGTTTGTTTGAAGCTTGTTTCCAGTTGAACTTCAAAAATACTCTCCCAAAACAATAAAATTGAATATTGCCTCTCTCTGTTCTTGTAGAAGTTATTATTTGGGGCAGAGTTGGGTGGGTTAAATGCAAATCTGCACAGACACAGAATCATGATCCCTGACCTTCCAGAGCTGCAGCCCAGGGAAGGTGCAAGTCCTGCAATAGTGCTTCAGAAACAGGCTGTGGCATAAGTAACACAGCACACCTAAGGAGCAATTTGATAATAATTAACCAGACCTGACACAGACCGAAAGGTGGACAATTCCAAGTGGGAATAAAAGCACTGTGTCTGAACAAGCTTTGTGTTTTGAACACTGCTGCCTCCTTGCACCTGGCAGAGATGGGCTGTTGTGGTGCATCCCCCCTCGCCCCCTTACCCAGGGAGGAGTGAGGACCAACAGCTGCTTTGGTAAGGACCAAATCCTGCTCCTGAAGCTGTAGAACTCCCTGACTGTGCCATGGAGGAGGGGTTGGAGCAGCCTCTCCAGGTGGAGCTGATAACAAAAGTCCTTTCAGGTGCCAGCAGGGTGCCAGGCTCTTGCTGGGCAGAAGGAAAAACAAATTAAGTTTAGAAATTGTTATTATTTGAGCTTAACAGCAAGGCTGGGTCAACAGCTGGGAGCACTTGGAGCTGATTATCTGGGGCGAGAAGCCAGAGCTTGGAGTGAGCCCTGGGATGAGGGTCCCCTGTGCCAGTGCCATCCTGGCTGAGAGCTGGGCATGGTGGGGGGCTTAGCAGGGGGTGGGAGGTGATTTTTGTGGGTTTGACTCTGCCTTTCCTGCTCAGAGAAGCCACTGGAGCAGAGCTGCCTACAACCCCTTAGGGGGTTATTGGGTGAAGATCTCTCATCCCATCCCTCGGGCAGGGGGAGCATTTGGTCCCAAGGGGCTCTGGCGATGCCAGGAGGGGCTTTGTCACAGCCACGAGTGGGATTTAGGCTTGGGCAGGGCTAAATGTGCCTCCTCCACGTCCCTGCTTTGGGTGGGGGGTCAGTGCTGCCTCTCCCTGGCAGCGGGTGGGGATGAGGAGAGTTCTCTCCCTTTCCCTCCCCATCCAGCCCCACTCCCGGCCGTTCCCGGGGCAGGCAGTGAGGATGAGGAGGGTGCCCCTTCCCTCCCCATCCATCCGCTCCCGGTACAGCCGCTGGCACAGCCGGTGCTGCCGTTGCCTGGGAACGGCGGTCGGAGAAGGGACGCGGGGATCGGTGTGTCGGTGAGCGAGAGGGTCCAGGGGGGTCTCCAGGGGGGTCTCCAGGCCTGGAGGAGGATTGGGAACGTCTCTGTGTGACCACGGTGAGACCCGTGGGGTCCCCGAGCGGCTGTTCCCCAGCTCCCGTCCTGCCCCCCGGGGCCGAGGGAGGGTTTTCCCATGGCCCCGTCCCGCTCCCAGGGAAGTTTTTCTGCGCCCAAGGTTTCGGTGTTGGCTCCAGTGCAGACCAGTGAAGCCGGAGATGAACCAGCTGCTGCCCAGGAGCTGTCCCGCTGCTTATGGGGACTGGGGCAAAACCCCATCCAAAGGGAAATGTCCATGCCCGGCACGGGAGGATGGGGAGGGAGCCTGGGCTGGGATAACTGGGGCTGGGATTGCTAGTGCTCACTGGGAGCTGAAAAGGGGCTCTGTGACCAGTTTCCCAGTTTCACAGGTGCCCTTTCCTCCTGCTGTGCCCAGTTCCAGGCCGTTGTGGTGCAGTCAGACCCTGGGGGAGTGTAGGGAGGAGTGTTCCAGAGCATCCCCACACCCCAGCTCCCTGGAAGGGGGTGGATGGTTCATGAGAAGTTACACCGCTTGAACTCACCGAGGGAAGAGCTGGAAAAAGCAGCGAGCCCAAGGAGATGTCCCAGGACAGAGAGACAGCTCAGGAGATGGATGAGCAGGTGAGGGCAGTGCCATGGCAAGTCCTGTCCAAGACAAGATCTGGGGCGAAATCTGATGGAAGCAGAGCCCTCGGCTCCAGGATGGTGTCTCCCAGATGTGGTTTGCCCCGAGACACCCACGGGGAGTGGGAGAGGCAGCATGTCCGTGTAGTTTCAGTCCAGCCATCAGTATTTGCTGACACTTGAGCTTCCTGGAGCCACCTGAGCAGGAGGGAACTTGTGCTGAATGAAATGTTATCGTATCTCCCTTGGACCCAGGAATGGTGTCCAAGAGAGGTTGCTAGGGGGAAATCCAGTAGACCAGTGGGGACAGTGGTGTGGATCCCAAGAACAAGATTAAGTGCTCAGTGCTTGGACTAGGGAACACCTGAGGTGCTGCTGCCAGCTCTGACACCCCAGGGCTGGTTCATACATTTACTGACAGGCTGGTGAGAGGCTCAGGAAGGTGGTGCTGCGATTTTTAGCTTCTCTTTCTGTCTGCTCACCGGGCAGCATGGCTGTGATTGCTGCAGAGCCCTTCACAGCCCCAGCTGCAGGACCCGATTCCCTCGTTTTAACTTCAATTTGCCATTTGCAGTTTGGACAGGAGCAGGGGAGTGTCTTGATATTGAAGCCTGTCCTGAGAGTGATGTAGGTTGGATCTGAGACCTGCTGGGGTCCATTCCCACTACCTGCAGGGCAGTCCCCAGCCAGACCAACACCCACCAAAATCTCTCTCCCTTTCCAAGAATCCCCTTGCTGCTGCCAAGGAGAAGGAAGGACCACCAGAGGATGCTGGAGCAGATGTACCCTTGTGTCCCCCATCAAGTTCTTCAGGGATGGGGATCCTAGACACCCCACCCAGCACCTGGACTGGGAGCCAGGATGCCCTGTGGGAAGACGCTCCTAGGACATCACGCCTGAAAGGTGCTGGATCCCCTGAACCACCCCCAGCACTGTCTGAGCCCAAGGGGGCCATTTCCAGCCCTCACTCAGGCTGCAGGAAGCAGGACATGCAGCAGGGGAGCGAGAAGGACAACCCACATGACTTCTCTGACAGCCTGGTGTGGGTGGCCACGCCAGGGATGCTGTTCCAGAAGGAGAGGGACAGCAGCTCTCACCCCCTTGTGAGTACCAGCAGATGCTCCTGCCCCATTCTCTTCCATCACCCCAGAGAGTTTTTGTGGCTTTTCTGTCCAGGCTGCTAAGAGCCAGGAGCTGCCTCTTCCCTGCAGAACCTGTCCTGGGTGTTTGGCTACAACAGCAGCCTGGCCGTGCACAGCCTGATGGACGGGGAGGACCGGGTGCTCCTGTACGTCTCCTCCCACACTGTGGTCATCCACGATGTCCTGGGGAACAGGCAGTACCATCTGCAGGTCTGACACACAGCCCTTGTGTCTCCCTTTGCCTGAACTCTCTCCTTCTGTCTTTTTCCTGCTGCTCAGGGGTCACCCCTAACTCTGCCCGTGCAAAGGGGTGTGTTGGTTTGCTCCCACACCTTTGCAGTTCCTAACACGTGGTGGTGGAAGGCACTTTGTGTTGGGTTGCAGCGTTGACCTTGTGAGCAGAGCAGCCTGGTGAATGCTTTAAACAGCCCCAGGTCTGGAGCCACCAAGGCACTTTGCTGCTTCCCATTCCCAGGGCCATGCAAATGTCATTTCTTGCCTGTGTGTGAGTGAAGACAAGCGCTGGGTTGCGACTGCTGACCGAGGGCCGGACGCTCTGATCATCGTGTGGGACTCCTTCTCTGGGTGAGCTCCCAGGAGCCTCCTCTTTGGAAACCCCCTGTGACATGTAAATCACTTAGGACTGACTCCAGCCTCAGCTGAGAGTGAAATGGGAGAACACATGCATGGACTAAAACAGCAAAGGAGCCAAAACCAAACTGAGGACTTCATCGTCCTCATACCACCCACACGACACTGAGATGGGGCTGAGCTTCCCCAGACTAAGCACATCACATCTCTGTGCTGTAGTATTTTCTTAAAAAATCCCTGGTGAGTTGTTTCCCAGCACCACTTGCTTGGGAGGAAGGGATGGAGGGGACACTGAGAACCAGCCACGGTGCTGGCTGCTCCCATGGCAGCACCGGTGTTTGTACCCTCCCTCTCTGGCTCCCTGTCTTCCTCCCTCTCTCCCTCCAGGCAGACCAGGGTGGGCAGTGCCACACATTTGGCCAAGTGACTGCCTCAAGCCCCCTGTGCTGCCTGAGCCCCCACGAGGTGTTTGCCCTGTAGGGTCCCCGTGCGCACCATCTTCGAGAGTCACCCAGGGGACGGGGTCTGTGCTATCGCCATTTCCCAGGACGCCAAGTATTTGGTGACCATCAGTGCTGGTGCAGTGCAGGTAAAGAGAATATCTCCCCTTGCACAGCTTTCCAGGATAAGCCCTGGAGGTTTTTCCCAGTGCAGCACAGGGGAGGGGGGAATTTGGATGGGGAGAGCAGAAGAGAGACAGAGCAGGTTTGCAGAGTGATGGCTTGTTTTTGCTGAGCCATTAGAAGACAGACCTGGATTTCATTAAACTAACTGCTGTGGAGTTGAGAAAATGCATCTTAATTTGGGATAAAAGCTTCTGACTTCATCACTTTCATTGGAGCAATTTCTAGCATAATTTCCTGAAATTAATCTCTCTGCTGCCAGGCCATGCTGATTTTACCCTGCTCCGGTCTCTTATGCCCTACCATGCCGTGCAGCAGAGGGGAAGGGAGTTCACATGGCCCCTCCAAGCTTCCTGAAAGCCATATGTGTTGTTTGGGTTTTTCTTCCCTTCTCCCCCAGAGAGTCTGTGTTTGGAGGTGGACTTTGCCCACAGAAAAACCCCTGTGCAGCACGGAGCTGAGGCCTGAGTTTGGGTATCAGGTGAGTGACCGTGGCTGAGGGGGGCAGAGAGGCTGGACTGGGCTGAACTGGGCAGCTCAATCCTCATCAATCCAATACAGGGCTGCTGCTAGATCCTGGCTGGAGATGTGAGGGAGGATCCCAGCCCATCCCCAGAGCACCCTGATGCAGTGGAGTGTCCTGGGGGGTTATCCCTGGCACTGCTTTGTCCCTGCCACAGAGGAGGCAGCACAGGGAATTTAGCCTCTCTTTTCAGTTCAGTGCAGATGAAGAAGTGGGTTTTGGATAAAAGCAGATGTTTTGCATGGAAGAATAAGCAGAAAGTATAGCCCAGCTTGGTGCTAATGCGACTCTCACTTTTGAATTTCAGGATTATGTCACTTTTAACCCTCAAGATCCCCATGAGTTTGTCAGCAACAGCAAAACCCAGGTGATATTTTACCTGTGGGTAAGTAGGGACATGAGCAGTCATGTTTCTAGTGTCAGAAAGGAGGTGTCAGGGAGAGACACACTGGCCAGGCAGTGTGGGCTGTGGGGCCACATTATCTGCCCATGGCTGGGGTCACACTTTGCTTTGCAGATCCTCCCCTGCCTTCCCCCCCTCCCTGCCCTCTCTAGACTCCCAGGTGGTCTCAGCAGAGTGTAGCCCTCCCTCTGTCCCCACACTGGGTGAGTTCCAGCTAGGGCAGGGATGCTTCTCCTCTCCCAACCCTGCTTTCCCGTGGGCCCTTCACTTGCCTTGTGCCAGTCAGCAGCTTCTGGAACAGGAGCAGGTAGAGGGTGTTTTGTGCTCTCTGGAAGGTCTTGGAGAGCCTTTCTGCCACAGGAGCCTTGCTTTGGTCACTACAGCATGGTGCCAGTGCCCAGCTGATGGAAAGGGGGCACGCTGGCACTGCAGAGCCCAGTTCCAAAATCCTCGTCCTGGATGTTTTCTCCACTTTCCCCAGGGCGATGCTGGTTTGCAGTATGGAACACCATTCCTGAGCAACCAGGTGAGCCCAGGGGCACCACAGCATGTCACCCTCCTGGCTTTTCTCCTGGCAGCAGCTCTGTCTCTTCCCTTAGCCAAAAACAGTGGCCATGTCCCCAGCCTGTCCCCCTTGGTCTCCTGAAGGGATAAGCCAGGGTTGGCTGAGCTGAGGTCAAGCTGCCCCACTGCACCTTCTCCTGGGGCTCGTCTCTGACTGTCCTGCCGTGGGACAGGGAGGGAATGTCCCATGAGGACCCAGCAGAAACATCTCTGCTTGGGGAGGGCAGAGCTGATGCTCAGGGTGAACACGTGGCCTTGCTGCTCTCCCCACAGACCTTCAATTGTGTGGTGGGAAAATTTAGCCAGTCGGTTTTCCATTTCAACAACTCCCAAGCTCTGACGGGCACCTCGGCCGGGAAGATGGTGGTGTGGGATGCTGTGGATCCCCGAATTCCCCCCGAGGAACAGCAGACCAAGCCTCTCGGAATGACAGCCACCAAAATTGTGTCCCTGCAGAAGGAGAGTCTCACCGTGCTTGAGGTGTTGGAGAGGTAATGGGGAGGCTGTTTCCAGTAGCTGTAGGTACAGTCCTTGGGTATTCCAGCCATAGGAATGGCAGAGATAATGATGAACTACAGCCAAGCGCTGGAGTCTGAAGTCACTTGGCAGTGTGCAAGGACCAGGAAAACTCTGGAGGAAAGTGCTGCTGGTTTATGAGTAATTTTCCAGCAATGGATTTGGCTGGGGGGAAAAATAAGTTTGGAAAGTCGTGGTGATGTGATTCCAGCTCTGCTGGGGTGGCTCAGACACTGACTCAGCCTCCTGGCCGTCACCGGCAGAGGGAGCAGACAGCCACCAAACGTGCGACAGCTCTGGGGACAGGGCAGGGACACGGCAGGGTCACAGCTCTGGGGACAGGGCAGGGACACAGCAGGGTCACAGCAGAGCCGCTGGTTTCTGCACAGCCCTGGGCTTTCCCCCGCACCTCTGTGCACAGCTCTGCTCCTGTGCTTCTGCCTAGAAAGGGGGAAGAGATTTCCTCCTGCCTAAGGATGCTATCCAAGAAATATTTGGGAGTTGTTGGTCAGTGTGTTGGTAATAACCTTCCCTTCCTTGCAGCTGCATAGCAACAGGTGATGTGAAAGGGCAAGTGAAATTCTACGATGGGGAGCTGCAGCTCCTCAGCCTCTACAGCCCCAGCAAAGCAGGTCCCATCCGCTCCCTGTCCTTCTCCACAACCCTCCGTGATCCTCCTGATGCCACCGCAGCCAGAAGCCAGCCCTTCCTTGCCAGGTGAGTGTCTCCACAAACACAGGTCTTCTCCTGGGTTTGCCCTGCAGTGAAAGCTGCCCTGCGGGCTTCTGCCTGGGCTGGAACAGGTTTCAACACTGTGCCCAGGCTTCTGGGCAGGACAGGAAGAGAACATGCCCTTTTATTCCCCTTCTCCTTTTCATTTGGGGTATTTGTCTCACCTGCCTGCCAGAAAGAAGCAAGGGGGTCTCTCCTGGGCATCCTCTCTCTGCCTGCTAACCCAGGCATCTCCCAGCAGCTGCCAAACTCCAGGTGGGCTCCAGCACATCCTAAATTCTGACCTTGATGTGATGCCTTGGCACAGGCACGGCATCAGTGCAGGCAGGGTGATGATCAGCTTCTCTGTCACGTACCAGGCAGTGCTAATGCCGAGCCTCCAGCTCTCACTGGGCCCCTTAATCCCCCCCTTAAATCCCTCCCATGGATGGCTATATCCAGTTGGATTTTATCATGGCTTGGCAAGCTAATCAGGGCAGTGGCACCAGCACTGGGCTGCATCACCTCGACTCAAGAGTCTGGGACAGCCCTAGCCTGGGCACCAGCCCCTCTCTGTCCCTCTGTGTGATGTAGCTGTGCCTGAGGACTTATGTGGAGTCTGCAGGCCAGATGAAGCTGTTGCGTGGCTCCATCCAGCCTGCAAACCATATGTCTGTCGCTCCTGTTCAGGCTCTCCTGGCAACGTCTGTTCTCAGCCACACGTGTTTTCCAAAGAGCCATGTGGGACAGATTCCTCTCCAGCCTGGAGCAGTGCCCTGGGGAATGCTTTGGTTTCCCTGTCTCTGGGCTCTGTTGTCTCATCCCTCCTCCTGGGTCACTGCTGCAGCTGCTCTGGGCAGCACAAAAGGCAGAAAATCCAAGGGGAAACCTCGAGCCTGCTTGTCTCAGCAGTCTGGTGGGATCAGGAATGTCCAAAGAGCCCAGCTAAGGCACACAAGAGGCACAGAGTCCATCAGTGCCTGGGACAGATGTGCATGATCCGATGGCTGTCACAGGCCAGCTGGCAAAGGGGCTGCATTTTCCCACTCTTGCAGCCAAATGTCTCCAGGATCCTTGGAGACCTTATAGCACCATCCAGTACCTCAAGGACTTTGGACAAGGGTATGGAGTGATGAGACAAGGGGGGAATGGCTTAATATTGACAGAGGGCAGGGTTAGATTGGATAAAAGAGAGAAATTCCTCACTATGAGTGTGGTGAGGCCCTGGCACAGGTTGTCCAGAGAAGTTGTGGATGTCCCATCTCTAAGTGTTTGAGGTCAAGTTGGACAGGGCTTGGAGCAGCCTGGTCTAGTGGAAGGTGTCCCTGCCCATGGCAGTGGGGTTGGAATGGGATGAGCTTTAAGGTCCCTTTGTACCTAAAACAGTCTGAGATTTCTGTGCAGCCCTCTCTTGTTCCTTTTTCTGGGTCCAGACCCTCAGACCTCAGCCAGACTGAAACCACACATATTTGTACATTATTACTCAGATGTCTCCTTCACACATGCCCAGTCACAGTGAGACCCTCTCTGCTGTGCTCAGTGAGCAGACAGGAACCACCCTGTCTGTGGTGTGGCACCAAAACTGTTCTCTGACCTTGTCTGTGGAGTGCAGTCAACATAGAGCCACTGACAGTGGTGGCATGGGGACATGTGAAAAGACTATTCAGAGTATCTTCAATTGCTCATTTGTCTGTCTCACGCACCAGCAACTTGCAAACAGCAAAAGCTCCCCAGATGTCATTCATCTTCTGGCTTGCCTAGCCAAGTAGAAAATGGAACTGGCTCCAGTGTCTTCCTGTGGTGATTCCCCAGGTCATGAATACAAAGTGCCACCTGCCTTCCAAGTCAAGGAGCATTTGCATGTTGCATATCACAAAATATAAGTGACTGTCCAGCAAAGTTGCAAGGAGAGACTGATGTGTAACATAGCTTGGAGGGACATGAGCCCGCGACTCTGATTCATCAAATTCTGTTTCTCTCGCACTAAACAGGAACTTTATCCTTTCAACCTCTGATGCAACCGTGTTCCATGTTGCAACAGACAGCACAGACTTTGAAAAAGTCCTGGAAGAGGCGAAGAAAACTGTGAGTGCCATCGCCTGTCACCCACAGCAGACGCAGGTGGCTGTGGGGAGTCACTGTGGGCTGCTGAAGGTGTGGGACTATCGGCACACCAAGTACCTGGCTAGCAGGATATTCCCCGAGGCCGGCATCCAGTGTTTGTCCTATGACCCTCAAGGTATCCTGGCCTTGTGACATCCCCATGTGCCACACACTGGGTTTCCCAGGAGGACCAGCAGTGCCCTTGGATGTTTTCTGGTGCGTTTTCCAGGTCATTTTCTGGCCGCTGGTTTTACTGATGGAAGCGTTCACATCCTTGATGCAATTTCCCTTCAGTCCAGCTGCAAGGAGTTCCAGTTCTCGCAGGGTCCCGTGACTCACATTAGCTTCTCTCACAATTCCGAGTACATCGCCACGGCTGTAAGCTTGTTTTTTCCGCTCTGTGATTTGCAATCGCTGCTCCTGGTGCAGCTTTGGGAGGGACTGGGAATTGCCGGCCATCCTGCGAGGCACAGAGGGCTGTTCCTCCCCCGGGGCTTTGTGACTCTGAAATGCTTTTCCTGGCTCAAAGAGTCACTCTGTAAAAACGTCACCACTCCCAGCTGCTCCGCAGAGCCACTGCTGGCAGCGTCCCATCACTAACTCCAGTGACAAGCCTTAGCTCTGCATCCATCTGTAGGAAGGGCTGGAGCAGGGATTTCCTCCTGGCTGGTGCTCTGGGGTGGGGGCTGCTCCCTCCATCCCTTGTCTCGGTGTTGAGGCAGCGCTGAAGCAGTTTGGCACAGAGGTTGTACCAACTGGTGATGATGATTCAAAGAAAAATTCAAAGAAAAGATTCCCCTTTCCTGCACATATGCCAGGACACAGCAGTGGGAAGCATCTTCCTTGTGATTTCTGGGGAGTCACAGAACTCAATTTACTGCCCCTGTATACGAGCATGACAGGGAGAGGCTCAGGTGCTCTGGCCAGGCTGAGAACTGCTGCAGTGCTGCCCTTGGGAGCAGCTGCCCAAATCTGTCTGGCCCAGTGTTTTATCCTGGCTGTGATTCTAAACCTCCCTGTGGGACTCCAAAAGGGGACACACCAAGCCAGTGCTGCCAGCCAGGGGATGCGTGTGAGGATTGTAGCTCACTGACCTTTGTGCTGTGGCTGCAGGATGAGAAATACTCAGTGATTGTTTACAAGAGAGTCCTGCAAAACGGGCACAGGTGCTGGGAACACCTGGCAGGGCTGGACTCCCACTACAAACCCATCCGGAGCATCCTCTTTGGGGTCCAGCCAGACAGCAAGAAGCCCAGGCTCCTGAGCCTCGGGGAGGACCGGCAGCTGGTGAGTGGATGGGCAAATCTAATGGGCAGAGAAGATTTGTGGTTACAGTGTGGGGGGCTAGACAAGGAGACTCCATGAGTGGTTGTGTGGCTCCCAACCCTCTCCCCACCAGCTCCACTGCTGGAGGTTGTTTGTCAGCCTGGTCTCAGGGCTGATGCTCTGCTACTACTACAGCTACTCTTGGCTTCTCCAAGAGATGCTGGATCCAGCTAATGCACAATGCCCAGGGTGCTGGCAGACCAAAGGGAGTTGCTATGTTTCCTTGTCTTCCTTCCAGGTTGAATATGACCTGAGCAGCAGCATCAAGGACCACCTGGTGGTCACTCACAGGGATCAGGTGGAGCAGAGTGCAGTGCCCCTGTGCCTGGCCTGGTACCCACAGCTCAGCACGGAGTCCTTTATCCTCACTGCCAACAACTGCTACAAAATGAAGCTCCTCAACATGACGACCAAAATGTGCAGGTATAGGATTGATTCAGGCCTACAACTGCCTGGGAGCCCCATCCCGACTCTGTGTTCTCCAAGGTCTAATGACCACCCTACTCCCACCTATGAGCATGTGTTTGTCCATCCCTCCTGCACACATTGGGATGACTCTAGGACCCCCAGGTCTGCCTGTGTCTACTCTGCTGTTCATTAGCATGTCATCTAGTAAGGTTATGGCTGTACGTGGGTCTTGGTCTGTTCAGCATGTTGGACTTGAGACACATCAGTTCAACATCAGATAGAGACAGAAGTCCAGATGAGAAAAGCACAATAATCCATGAGCACTGAATTTCTGAGCTTCACTGTGATCCCTTCTAGCTGGGGACCCTGTCCCCTCCTGTTCTCTCAAAGCCTTTGCACCCCCGACACCTCCCATGTCTACCTATGTTTCTGCACAGCAGCCCTTCAGGGAGGGAAAATGTTCTGTGAGCCCTGGAATGGATAAATACATTGTTTGCCTTTAGAAAGACCCTTCTGGGACCAACCTATGGCTCCCCATTGGAGAAGATGCAGATCCTCCCAACGACAAGCCCTGCAGACCCCCAGCAGCACTACCTGGTGTACATTACAAAGGACAAGGTACGGAGCCCCTCCTGCCCCAGCTACACAAGAGCCCCCTTTTGTAGAGCTGGTGGTCCTTCAGGAATTTCACTGGAGATGAAACCATATGTAGGCTGGTCCTGCCTGGGAGCTAAGCAAGCTCCTGGGAGGAGGAGGAGGCAGCACTGCCTCAGTGTGCAGTGCCCCAGCCCTCCTGTGGGACCCCCAGCCCTCCCAGACTCTCTCTCTTTCCTTCCAGGTGGGCTTGCAGATTTTACCTGTCAATGGCAACCCCCACAAGTCCTTGGCCTTCATTTGCCACCCAGATGGTGCCTCTGACCTCGCCAGCTCCTATGATGGACGTTATATCTTTACAGCAGGGGGGACCGACTGCACTGTTATGAAATGGAAGGTCAACCTAACGTGAGTGGCAGGAGGGAGAAAGGAGTCTTATTACTGCTTTCCACAGCTGCCTGATCAACACAGCTGAAGCAAATGCTCCTCAGCATTTACACTGAGAATGGGCCTTTTGTCCCATTTTTTCCCAGGTCTCTGTGATCAGAAGACACCTGGCCCAACACTTGATTCATTAATAGCTTATTAACAGTTCAGCATGGTGGGCATATGTCATGCTGGGGAATGGTGGCCCAGCAGGGGGCTCAGCCTAAATTGTAATGACCTGTTGGGCCCCAAGCAGCTGTGTGGGGCAGCAGCTGAAACAGGAGGGACACATTTTTGGGTGTTTTGATCCCCTCTACCTGCATTATCATAGTCAGGATTAAGCCAGCAAACCTGGCAGGGGGTGGCCATAGCACCTCTAAAATATTCCAGTCTGGGAAATGGTACCCAAATGGTAAGAAGTTGGGAAGAGCACTCTGTGGTCCTCATGAGGGCCTGGCCAGTGTGTGAGGGTTAGGCCAGGACTAGAGGAGAGGCACTGGCTGCAGGAGGAGCACATAGGGCGACTGCTGTTACAAAAGTGTCTGCTCTCCAAAAGGAATAGGCATTTGGTAGGAAATCCTCCCTGCATTTGAAGACTGGATTTAGGACAAGCCACCTTAATCCTATAAAGCTTTGCTTACATGAATAAATGGGCGGCTGGAAGAGTGAAGGCAGCTTTAACAAATGAGGATCTCCAGGCTCTGGCTCGGGGCATCCCTGATGAATCCTGCCAGGTTTCTTCCACTGTTCTCTGCAAGTTTCCCTCTGCCAGCTCCCTCAGCAGCAGTGCCAGTTGTGTGCTACCACGTGGCAGCAAAGCCAGGGTCTGTATTTTGGTTTCTCTGCATGGCAAGGACAAAAGCTGCTCGTTGCAATACCCATGCAGGGCAGAGGGCTCCCCTCTGCGAGCGTGGCTGTAGGTGCCCAGTAGATACACATGTATGTAGAAGGGGAGCTGAGAATGACAGGAAAACTCCAGGCCAGCACGGAGTGGCTTCACACTTCAGGGACTGGAAAGGCAGCTTAGTCTGTGGCAGAGCTAGGATAGTGTGGCATGGTCTCTGTCAGTCTGTGCTGGTTTGGTTTTTTTAAATCCTGCACATCACCCTGCTGACACAGAGCACATCTCCCAGTTTCTGGCAAATCAACCCCATGGGAGCTGGCTTTTTTCTCTCTCTCCTGTGTTTGCCTTTTGGTGTGCACCTGGGAATCCTTTCTTACCTTCCTAGGCCAAAGGCTTTGTGGTTACAACACACGCTGGTCCTCCATCAAACACTTCTTGCAGGTACCACTCTCTCTGAGGAAAGCCCAAAGGGTGCTGAGCCAGCTCACCTTCATGTGCCAGAACAAAGGAAACCTGGGTGGAAAAGCAATGGGTTTATTTATTTTCTTTTCCACTTTGTGTGCCTTAAGCAGTCGGGGGTCAGGATAAGCGACATTTTAAGGAAGGCAATAGAATATAAATGATCCTTCTTTATAATGGTTGGCCAGGGTCCAGGCAACATTGAATTTCTATGTAATTTGTTTTTGGAGCGAAGTTCTTGATGAGCTAATTATCATTTTATTGCTGCTTCTGGCATCTTGTGCATCTCCACTGTGTTTAATACCCAAATAACTTAATTATGAAAAAAGCACGAAGCTTGCAAAAAAGCCCCCAGTGGAAGCAGCAGCACTGGGGTGTGTGTGAGAGCTGCAGCCTTGCTGCCAGGCGTAGGGCATTGTGTGGCAATGCTACACCACAACTGCACTTCCAGGCTTGGTTTCTTTTTACATCTGCACAAGCCAAATGGATTCTTTTGGCTCCAACTGCCTATGAAATTGAAACAAAGAGGTGGCTACTGAGGCGCTTTCCGTTTAATGCCGACTGCACCTGCAACACCATCACAGCCAGAGCTCAGGAAGTGGAGGAATGGATTGCACTGAGTTATTGGGGAAAAATGTGTTAGATCAAGGAACAGGGAGCTTTGGTTTGTGTGGTTTATTGCAAACACCAAGCCCCAGACTTCTCTGCATGTTCAAAATGCTGATCTAGCTAATTCATCTCTCTCAATGTCTCTATAAGGAAGCAGAAAAGCTAAATGCCAGACACCAAGTTCAAGTCCATGGAAAAGCTCCTGGCTCCCAGCCCTGTACTCATTCCACTAAACAAGAGGACCATTCAGTAATAATTAATTCCCACACTGTGCTATTGTATGTAAAACCTGGGTATGAAATATGCTGTAGAAGTACAACTGATGATAAAATAGCACATGGTTCAAGGCAGTGCTTTTCTTCCCTGAATTCTGAGGCATGGGGATTTTATTTATTGAAAGTGTCTGTGAACAATGACTAGAAAGGGAACTGTGAAAGCTCTCCTCACATGAACCCTTCCTGTACCTTCTTTTCTCCTCTTTTCATCCAGTGCCTTGGATGCTGCTGCTTTCCTGGGTGGGGAGGGCATGATCCCATTCTACAACCTCCTGGATGGCGGCAGAGAAGGCGAATTCTTCAGGGTAATTATGCTCACAGTGAACACTGTCTGGCCACATCTGGTTGGAGTTTAAGATTCATTTATATAGGCCTGATATTCCTTTATTTTTTGTCCAGCTCGCCTTTCACAGCAATCTTGTTGATATGCCTGTTAGTAAACCCTAAAAGGAGCCTTATCTTCTGTGCCTGTTGGTAACTGAACTTTACAGTGTTCGTTTGAATCCCTGGCAGGAACTGGAAGACTATTTTTACTATGTACAGCTGTACAGCCAAGGTGTCGAAACACTGGAGAACAGACAGGTGTCAACACACATTCCCTTGGAGCAAATTCCTTCCATAATGAGAGCAATAGGATTTTACCCGTCAGAGGAAGAGGTTGGTCCATTGTTTTTGTTGTTGTTATTAAAAGAAAAAAGAGTGATTGCATTTACCAAGTGTCCTGAGGGCCAGACTCTGAGCATTGCCATGCTGGGTGGCTCTGGGGTGTATTTGTTGGTTTGCACCAATACAATAGCAGTCGGAATATGGCAGCAAATTCCTCAAAAAGTAATGATTCCTTGCTAGCAAGCTGGGCAACTGCAGGGGCTGAGCAAACCTGGAGCCTGCTGGTTTAGAAAGTGTTCAACAAGACAGCCTCAGGGTCTTCTGGAGGTTGGGGGCTCTGCCAGCACTACAGAGGTGGGTTTCTTCAGAAGGTGAAAGTAGAGGAATGAGTCTTCCTTTGGCTCCCAAGGGCAGCAGCCTCCAACTTTCCAAAGTCCATGGGTAAAGTGCTTTGATCTCTCTGTGACTTCTACCAGTGGCTGAGCAGCATGTGGTTGGTAGGATGTGGTTGGGTCCTTCCAGACTCAGCCAGAGTGTCCTGTGAGTTTCCATTGTGGGTGACAATGTGTCCAGCTCAATGCACTCATTTGGACATTGACAGAGGCTCCCTTTCTTGTTCTGCCTGCGATTGATGAAAATTATTTTAGAAGGAGACAGCAGAGTTTATTGCCACAGAATGTAAAGCTCTTTCATAAATTGATAAACCCTCAAGAAGCTCTCTCTGATGTTGCCTTTCAGGTTGCAACAGCAGAGCTTCCTATCAGATATTTTGCATGAGCTTTTTAGCTTCAAATTTAACAGCAGACAGAGACAACTGATTTAATAAGGGTGCTGCTTCTTCCCCTTTTGTGCTGTTTCTCCAAGGTAGTTTGTATTGTACACAAACCTTATTTGTAATGTGTAACCTGACAAAAGGGTAATTAAAGCACATACAAAAAGTATTCCTGACTCTGATGCAAGGAGATTTAAATAACAGCCTCTTTGCACCAGCCACAGCCCGTCACCGCAGGAGGGCTCTCCCGAGGGAAGTGGTGCATCACTGAGCTCCCTTGTCTTTCCGCGGGGGAGGCTGTTCATCTCTGCCATGGCACAGGAACCCACAGGCTGCTGAGGTGGTGCTGTGAGTCAGTGCCACCCCATCTGCCCAGGGATGCTCTGCCAGGAGAGCCAGCAGATGGGAGGCAGGACCTTTGCCACAGCCACCATCTAACAGACGTGCTTTGGAGCCCCCACAACCAGCAAATGCTTGTCTGAGCCGGGGTACTTTGCCCTCGTGTCAAGCTGTGGTGTTATCCCTTCATCATGTGTTAGATCTTTTCCTTAGGTTATTACATTTTTGCCTCTTGGGGACAGAGAGAACATATTCTCCTGGGATAAGTCTCTGAAAGAATAACTGATAACCCCTCCCCACCTTCCACCCTAAATTAAAATATAAACAGCATTTCAAGCATGGAAACAGAGATGCTAAGCTATTGTGAAACCAGGCAACCCACAATCTGCTCCTCAAGGCAGGCAGGACGGTAATAAAATCCAGAGAGAAAGTT
Source organism: Xenops minutus (assembly GCA_035221455.1). NCBI lineage: Eukaryota > Metazoa > Chordata > Aves > Passeriformes > Furnariidae > Xenops > Xenops minutus. The sequence goes on along the minus strand of JAWWEE010000034.1, from coordinate 11,193,907 downwards.
CATCTCTCTGGAGTGTTTTAATAAAGGAAAAGCAGAAGGGAGAAAAGGCAGCTTGGGCTGACTAGTGAAGCTTTTGGGAATTGTTGTTTTTCTTTTGTAGTTCAGTGGGGTTGATATAAAACCTAATCCCAGTTCAGCCAGAGCTGAGTGAAAATGACTGTTCTTGCTTGGTGTGACATTCGCCACAGGAAAAATATAAGGCTGAGATTTCCCTCTTCCCCAGGCTTCATTCAGTGGAAAAACTTGTGACACAAGGACAAAGGCCCAAGGCTGAATGCAAAGTCCTCCCCGGGAGAGATCTTGCATCAGCCTCCCTTTCCAGAGAGCAGCAGGCTTGGTACGTGTTGGCACAGGGAATTCTCCGGGCGCTTCTCTGCTGCCCGTGTACCTCCGAGGGGGCTGCGAGGACAATGAAGGCATGGAGCAGATGCTGCCTTTTGGACACACATCTGCACAGCTGCCAGCTGGGCTGACTCACAGCACCAGACTTGAGGAAAACCACTAGCACCCAGCATGGCCAGTGCTTGCTGTTTGTCCCAGGGGAGAGGGCAGTGTCAGCCCCACTGAGCACATTTTGGATTGGGCTTGTGCAGTGGCAGAGCCACACCAGACACGTGTCAGAGAAGAGGAAGATTGTGCCAGCCAGGGTGTGCAGCCTGAGTATGTGGGGATTCTCATGCATGTGCTTCTGCAGCAGGGATGGTGTGTTTACTGGTTTGTGGTTTGCCTTCCTGCTGTCCCCAGAGTGGAGACACAGCTGTGGTGAAGGTACCGGTAACAGCTGCAGTCACCAAGTGCCTCTCATGAGAGAGGAAGCCCAAAATGACAATGTATTTGCAACCCCCATCTTTACCTAATGTCACCATGTCAGCAAGTCTGTAGCTGTTGGCCGTGCCCATCCTCAGCTGCTGAGTGCAGCTTCCTACTGGGATATGGTCATGGCACCAGTGGTACCAGGATGTGCACACTGGCATTCACCAGGTCCAAAACTGGCACAATGCTCTTCTCAAAATGTGTAACAGTCTGCCTTGCTTTAATCCTTAGGTTGAAGAAATGATAAATGAAGTGAAATTCAGCAAGACTGTGGATACTGGAGAGCAAGTGACAGAAATCAATTTGGAGGATTTTATCAAACTTTATATAAATCACCGACCTGCGCTTGGCTTGTCAATGAAAAGCCTACAACAAGCGTTTCAGGTTCTTGGTTATGATAACGAGAAGGGAGACAAAGTTATTGACAGAGGAGACTTAATGTGTCTGCTTCAGTGCAGAGGTGAGTTATTTCCTTTCTAATATTACCTTTATGCTTGCTGGTTCTGCCTGCAATTTCAGAACTTACTGCAGCAAAAGATTAATCTGGAACTATAGTTTGGTAACCAGGGCAGGCGTGGGGAGCCACCTGCCTCAAGATTTTAGATTGAATAATCCCATCTATTGTCTCAGCTGCTCTTTTACTGCTCTGGAAATCTCTGCTGGCCTCAGGTATCTTGGCTGTCAAATGATGAGTATGAATCTTGGTAAAATATATCCTTCTTCCAGTATGCCCTTATCTGAATTGTTGTTCTCTCTTCCAGTCATGCAGGCTCTGAAAAGGTAGTATAAAACTGATAAAAAGGGGACAAGAAAGGAGGGATGGAATTGGTCAGTCCTGGGCTTGAATCTGTGTGAAAGACTGAAAAGATGGGATGGTTTAGTTGAGCTGGCTTGTGGCCAGTGCCATAGAGTGGTAAATAACAAACTTTTATTGTCTTACTCCTGGTGTAAAAGTGCAGCTGAGCATTAAAACAGGTAATGGGAAATGCTGGTTGACTGAGTACATCACCTGGCAAGACTCCTTGACATAAAGATCTTTGGAAACCAAGGATTCAGCCAGTGTGAGAAAGGTTAGTTATTTATATGGATGGTGTGAACATCCATAAATAGATACATCAGATAGAACAGTTTCATAACAGATGTATAACCTCCTGCTCCAGGGCATGAGCCAACTGCTAACTGGGAACAAGTGCTGTGTCCACATTATTCCAAGATACTAAATCAAGACTTCTCCACCTTCCTCTTCCTCCTCTGTGTGAGAAGGGCTACACAGACTGTGGTCTGTGCCAGGAATTGTCCAGTGGAAATAAAACCTCAAGCCCCTGCAAGTGCAGTGTAGTCTAAAGAGCTGTTTGCATCAGAATTTCTCCCTTTGATTAACATTTTTTCACAAAATACAATAGGCAAGAGTGATTTTCCTTATGAACAACATTTTCCTGTGTCGGGATCATGTTTGTGTATGTCTCTATCTCAGAGAAGACAAACCCCTTTTGAACTGTCCCGTTTTGTTTGTGCACTGTTCTTGTTTGAGTTCCTTTCTAGTCTTTGTGTTCTTGACCCCACAACCCACGGGCTGTCTTTGCTCTGTTGTGTGCAGGTGAGCCGATGACTGAGGATGAGCTGGCCGTGTGTCTGACTACCCTGCTGGACAGGCGACCCAGGACAGGAGGATCTGAACCGGACACCTACGATCCCGCAGGTACAGGATCAGCATTCCACACAGCACAGAAAAGCACAATTGCTTCAATTCCCAAAAGGAACAATTTAAATTTCAAACCCATTTACCCTGTTAGGCCAAGCGCTGTCAGAACTGCTCAGACGGGATTGCAAAAATAGTCACAGAGCTACAGACTGTCCTTCATCCACGCAGCAATCACACGGGTGTATCTAAAAATAAATGGACAATGAACTATAACTGGGGCCTGACAAGATTACATTGCTGTTTATCTGCTGGCTGGAACTGAAATTAGAAACACGCAGGGAAATCCCAGTGCTGGTTTCACCCAGGCAGCAGTGCCCATTGTAACAGAGCTGTTGGTAACCACCGCATTTGTCTGCAATTTATGTCCCAGCCTACACCAGTCTGGAACAGCAAATTACAGCATTGATTTCGGCCAAGTGGTTGTATTTAATTGCCCATTGTAATTGGAACTGCATTTTCGTACGATTTGTGTCCCTGTCCCCACCAGTTTGGAACAGCATCTGTTCAGGGTCATTTGGAATGGGCCACACACAGCAACGATACAGCTCCCAAAGGGCACTGCCTAGTGCTGCAAAGCAACTTGGAAATCCCTGGATTCCTTGAGGTCCTAAAATCACATCAAATTGCTGGAGTGTAAAAGTTGTCCCATGACCCCTCTCAGGCAAGGACCTGCTGCAAGGTGAGACTCACAGATTCAACAGGTTCAACCCCTGATATAAACACATAAAGTGTTACAGGAGTAAACCACCACTTTTTAGTGATTACTTCACTTACAAATTTTACTGCCCTGGAAAGGCATTTTTACGTTGCTACTGTGTGTTTTGTGTTGTTGTTACTGCTCTCCAGGTGCAGCAGCTTTGATTGAAGAAGAAATTCCAGCAGAAATCACAGCAGAGATATTTGCTGCTGACATTCTTGGCTTACCTATTGCTGCACCAGAAAAAAAGACTGGAAGGAAGGAGGTGAATCTTTGACCTACAAAGACTTGAAATCTGTTTGTTCCTACTTTCTGGGCTCCTCTCTCCATGTACCTGCAAAATTTGTGTTTATTACAAAGCAAAGGTCCCATAGTTGCATTTCAGACAAGCTTTAGAAGAAGCCCCCAGTTTAGCACATTCCACAAACCTGTAATTTCACATCTATGTAGGGAATACTGGGGTAGCTGTAGAATGAAGCAGGTGGCCACCTTTCTAGAATTCATTTCAGGTGGGTTTATGCCAGGGGCAGTCTATTTTCATTATGTTAAGACAGTATTCATTTGTGAAACCTGACAGCAAAAGAGCGATGTAAAAGTATTGTATTGATTAAATACATTGATAAATGCTTGAACGGGTTAGAATGGATTTGTAATTATAAATCCAACAGACCTCAGTAAAGAAAGGAATGCTGTGGTATACGTTAAAACCAGGTTTCCCTTCTGGCCTTTAAAACTGACTTTTTCTTTCTGAAAGTAGTAATTCCAATTAGTAGTGTAATACCAATGGGACGGCACCGCAGTGTGTGTGTATAAACAGCATAATGAGGCTGATACAAGTTGCTGTAGAAAGATCAGTGAAGTGCTGTTGAACATGCTTCCTTCTTTACATCAACCTCGGCATCAATTTGAATAATAATGTAGGCCCTTAAGAAGCGTTCCTTTCAGAGGCAATGTTTTTTAAACAGAGATCGCTGTTGTGTACTGAGAGCATCTGTGATTGTACAATTAGCAAGAGCAGCAAGGTGTGCACTAGGCAGAAGTTAATGAAGGAGCCCAGCAGTAACAGGACCAGAGAACACAGGTCTGTGGCAAACAGAGCATCACCTCACGTGGAACTTTGCCCCTTTACCCTTTATGTTTATGTACTTCCATGGATCTGTGTTGGTGCTGATCCGCCACTGCTTAAAAGCAGTCCAATAACTGGAATTATTTAAGGCAGCTGAGGAACTTTATAGCCACTGGGAACAAAAGAAATCAGAATCTGCTTCTTATGGATTTATGTTATTATGATGATTTATTGATCCCCTGTTTAAGGAGGGATATTTTCCTAACAGGGAGCATCACCCACTCCTGCACTCGGGTTCTGTCTGGCACAAGGGTGGGATGTGTGTCTGTCACTGCTTGATCCTGGGGCTGCCCCGCACAAAAATAAGTATTATTTCTAGGTAAAGTGCTTTGAGGTTTCTAAAAGCCCTTCCACTTCTGCTTTGCAGTAAAATTTAATGGTGTTCAGGGTGCTGCTAGGCTGCATTGGGTTACCACAGAATCCACCAGGTTGGAAAACACCTCTGAGATCACCTGAGTCCAAGCTGTGACTCTCAACCAGTCCAGGGCACCGAGGGCCATGTCCAGCCTTACCTTGGACCCCTCCAGGGGTGGTGGTTCCTCCCTGGGCAGCCTGTTCCAGCATCGAGCCCCCCTTGCTGTGTGGAGGAGAGCTGAAACTGGACAGACTTTTTAGTTCTGTGGTAAGTTACAGCCTGAGCACTGCAGAGGTGGGAAAAGCACACTGCCCTGTGCTCCAGAGAGGAGGAGAACCAGCACCAGGAGCTGTGGCAGCAGGGCTGGTGGTCACCTCTGGACTGTGACCCACATGGGCTCTGTTCTGTGGGGTGTCTCCTCTGCTGGGGACAGCCCGCTGTGGTGGTGTCCCCTCACACTGAGTGTTGTGTCCCCTCACACTGCCCTTCCCACCACTCGCCGTGCCCTCACACCTCACAGTGCCTTTCCTGCCACCCACTGTCCCCTCACACCACCCCACTGTCCCTTCCTGCCACCCACCATCCCCTCACACCTCACACCGCCCTTCCCACCGCCTGCTGTCCCCTCACACGCCATTCCTGCCACTGGCTGTCCCCTCACACTGCCCGCTGTCCCTTCCCACTGTCCCCTCAGACCATCCCACTGTCCCCACCGTCCTCTCACACCGTAGCACTCTCCCTTCCCACCACCCCCTCACACGGCCCCACCATCCCCTTACACCATCCCACTGTTCTTTCCATCCCTTCTCACCACCCACTGTCCCCTCACACCACCTCACTGTTCCCCCCTCACACTGCCCCACCATCCCCTCACTGTCCCCACACCGCCCTACTGTCCCACCCCACTGTTCCCCCTTCCCACCATCCCCTCACACCACCCCACGGTTCTCCCCTCACCGTCCCCTCACACCGTCCCCTCACTGTCCCCCCTCACACCGACCCCCACACCTCCCCACCATCCCCTCACTCTGTCCCCCCTGACACCGTCCCCTCACTGTCCCCCCCTCAC
>JAWWEE010000034.1:11165231-11188045 GCA_035221455.1 Xenops minutus | reverse complement strand
ATTCTGTAGGCACACGTCACCTTCCCATCTCCCAGTACCCCCCACAGCCCCTTCCCGCCACCCGCCATCCCCTCACATCCCCCCCCGTCCCCCCTGTCCCCCCCTCTGTCTGCGCGTGCGCGGCGCGGGCGGAGCCGAGCGGACGGGATCGCAGCGCAGCCGCGCCGAGCCCCGCGCAGCGCCGGCATTGTGCGGGCGGCCGCGCCGACACCCGCACCGCGCCCCGCGCCCCCTCCCCGCGCACACCCACACCCTCCCCGCCCCGCCACCATGTCGGGCCGCTCGGTGCGGGCCGAGACCCGGAGCCGGGCGAAGGATGATATCAAGCGGGTGATGGCGGCCATCGAGAAAGTGCGCAAATGGTGAGCGGGCCGCGCCGCGCCGGGACCCCCCTCACCCCGCGCCCGCGATCCTCCCCCCCGCGCCCGCTCCCGCACCCACAGCCCGCAGCGGCCCCGCTCGGCGGCCCGGCGCGGCCCGGCGGGGGCGGGGAGCCGGCGGCGCCCAGCAGCCATTTCGCTCCGCCGCCAGTCACATGGAGGAGGCGGCGGCGGCGTGTGAGGGAGGGCGAGGGGCGGCCCATTGTGCGGCCGGGCCCGCTCCCCGCAGCCCCCGCAGCCCCCGCGGGGCCGGGGCCGGGGCCGGGGCAGGGGCAGGCCGGGCAGGGCTCGCAGCCCCCGCCCCAGGGCCCGCCCGGAGCGGCGTGCTGGAGACAAGGGGGGAAAAGCGAAAACAAAACACCTTAGGAACCCACCCCCCCCCCGGCCCCTGCGAGGAGTTTGTTTTATTTATTCCTTACTTCGGGTCGCTGGCTGTTTTGGTGTATTTGTTCCCCGCCTCTGGAGTCGCCGAGCTCTGCGCGTCAAAGCGCAGCGAAGCCGAGCGCGATCGTCCCGCACGGAGCGCGGACCTGACCCCGGACCTGCCTGAAATCACACGGCCAAGGCTCATACCCCCTCTGCACAAGCCCTTTCTTTCCGAGGCCTTCAGCGTTTTCCCGCTCTTGTCTCTTTTTTTTGTTTTTGTTAGTTTTTCGGCTTTTGTTAGGAAAGCCCCCGCGAGGAGTTGAGACAATACAGCGGAGCGGTGGCTGCTGCCGTCGGGATTTGGGGTGGGATAAAGAGCAGTGCCACTGTGACTCAGGGCTGGATCTTCCTCCCAGCGACTTGGCTGACTGTTCAGTAGTTTGTGTGTGTGTGTGTCTTAAAATACTTTCTTTAAGCATACGGAACCTGCGGGGAAATCCCTTGGATTGGTGTTGATCCGCATCACTCAGCTGGTTGGTACCTGGTGAATCAGGGGGCACCTCAGTCGCAATCCTCAGCTCAGGCTTTGTTTGCCTTAAAAGAAGAGGGGAAATAGGGAATTGAAGGTGTCAGTTCTTGGGGTGAAATGGCTTGTTATGCTTTAAGTGGCCTTGAGAGCAGGAACGGGCCCGTTGGCGTGAGCCGGACAAAGAATCCGGACGCGTGTCCCATAACGCCGGGCACGAGATGTGGATTTCAAAGAATCCAGCCATTGTGTGGGGAGCCCGAGCAGCCCGGGGGCTTCAGGAACTCTCTCCTGCTCGGGGGGTGCTTTTAAGGGCAGTTTGCTGACGGCTGGGCTGGCTTTGGTGGGGCAGAGCGATGCCCAGCGGTGTGACAGGACTTTTGTTCCGCCAGGAGCGGCGTTGGATGTGTGGCACTGTTTTGTCTGTAGCTATTTCATTCATGAGCTCAGCACGCTCCCTTTGAATCCTAGTTTGCAGAATTCCGAGAGCAGTACAGACAGGAGCTTGGCCATTCAACAAAATACCTAGTTTATTTATTTTTTCTTGGCAAGGGCTCTCTGCCATCATGTCAGTTGCTATGGCTCTCTCTGTAAAACAGAAATCTCATGGTATAAATAGGTTTTTCTACATGTTAAGCCTCCTGAGAGACAACTTGCTTTAAAGGGTTCCTGTATGCAATTGTGCAATGTTTCTGTTGATTAGTCAGATCTATCGATACAGCTTTTTGTCTGTGCACCCCACAAGTATTTACATAAACCAATTTCCTTATTTTTAAAGCTGAAGGTGAATCTCATGATTCTTCCCCTGCACCTGCAGTCAAGTACAGTGAGAAGTTAGCAAAAGAGTTTCTGTGTTTTGTGGTTTCAGTGTTTTGGGAAGACTTGGCTTGTTAAATTGAACTTTCCACACTGGCAATTCCTGCATCTTCAGAAGAGCCACATTGCCAATTTCCAAGTGTGCAGTTTCATTTGCATAATAGGAGCAATTTGTTGCCATCCACAGCTCTTCTGTGGAAATGCAGCCACTGAAAATTAGAATACCTTGCACCCAACATTTCCTAGGACAGAGTTTTGTGAGACTTGTGCACTCGGGATGAGCAGGGAGGCAGACGGGGCTGGGAACTCACTGATCTGAGCAGGCAGTGACTTTGCCCAGAGCTTTATCGCCCTGTGAAGGTGTGCAGCACCTTGCTATGTGCTGTCACAGAATCCCTGTGCTGCCACGTCTGTCACCGTGCCTGTTGGGGAGCAGCTTCCACCAGAACAGGCTTTGCTCCTTAGAAAATGAATGTTCTTGGACAGCGAGCCCAGGGATGCAGGTCCCCTCTTTTCGTGTCCATTCGCAGCACGTGGCACTTCTGGTTATTACTGGAAGTTAGTAGTAAACAGTGAAGTTGTTACACTTTTATCTTGAGATTACTGTAACCTTATCTCCTTTGTTTAAACCACTCTCATGAATGAGCATCTGTTTTGGAAAACACACAGCACGTGGCTTACCCAGTACGTGGTTACCTTGTATTTGTGTGGCAGAAAGGTTAAATTTCCACAGTGTGAGAACAGTTTGGGGGTTTTTTAACAGTACTTGCAATTTTTCTTTCAGTCTGTCTTTAAAAAATCCTGAGATTAATTTGTCTCACTGGATTGTGAAAGGTACAGGGTTGTTTTTGTCTCTAAAGGTTGATGGGTACTTGTGGATTCTAAGTGGGCTCTCAAGAAGAGAGGTGCAAAATCTATCGTGCTCTCAACCAGGAGTAGAAAAATACTGGAAATGCTCTTGGTTTTTATCCAAGTCTGATTTATTAAATGCAGAAAATGCAGACGTTTACTGAAAGACAAGTGATGGGCACAAGGCATAAGTGGTAGGATGTCTTGAGAGGCAGTGAAATGATTTTCATGGGTATGTAGCACTGATGGACTTTTGGACAGCTGTGCCAAGGTGTAAGGATGGAGGTCTGGAATACCTGGTAGGGATGGGTACCAGGAATGAGGAAATGCCACCGTGTTGCCTTGCCTTTGGATTGCAGTATCTTTGCAGAATCCTTGGACCTTTCTCTGACCATCAAAGCCTTAATCTGGGGGTAGTGGTAGCACTTCAGGAAGAGGTGAACCTGGACAACTGATGAAAGTACTTGGGGAAAGCTGAGGAGCAAAGTGCCTGTGGGCCGTGTTACTTGGTGCCATTGGCTGGGATCACTGGCTGTGGCTGCTTAGAGTTTTGGGCAGTGCTGCTGGAGCTCTTCTGCTCACTGTCTGCACTCAGCCTTGCTAAAATATTTTTGGGTGCTATGTAATGCTTGGAAATTCAGCTTCTGCAGGTTTTGTTATTTATTCTTCCCTCTCAAAATAGGTATTTGCTCCGAAAAGGCATGATGACATAGAACTTCTTAACATGATGTCTTTGGAAAAAGGCTCTTTGCTACTCCTAGGTTGCCACCCTGCTCTAGCCTGGCTGTGTTGGGTTTCCTGCTGAGATTTTAGTTCAAGTATTTGCAGTTGTAATAAAAACACCCAGTGTATGTGCAGGAATGTACTGATGTTCTGTAGTGGCCCAAACATGCTGTTAAGCTTCTTGAATTCTGTTACTTTTTTTTTCTGTCTTTGATTATTTCTTTCTGAGCCAGGAGATGCTCTCTGACTTCAGTGGAAGCTGAGGTTAAAGGCAGAGTTTTGACCCATGTAAATGGTTCTCTCTGCTGTTAGAAAGGTGCTCATGGCCACGTGGAACCAAGCAGGGCTTGCTTTAAAACGTGCTGGTCTGTGTGAGGTGCAGGGGGCTCCCAAAATGGAACCACATGTCCTTGTCCAGTCACACTACATGGCTTTTTGCTGTGAGTGCAGCCTGGTCAATACACACCTCGTGTGTTTGGGGCTCCTTCCTGTGATCACCAGGCAGACATCCCCCAGCAGGAGGAGGTGTGCTCAGGAAAGCAAGGCTGCTCCTCAGAAAATCAGTTTTCGTGCATCTGACAGCACTTTTTATGTATAATAATGGCATTTTCTTTCCCATTCCCCTCTCTCCTTTGCTTGATCCCACAGGGAGGTCATAATTCTGTGATTTTCACCAAACTCTGTTGCAATGCAAGTGAGTGTGCTGTGATAAATTCAGCATTGTGACGTCACTTGGTGATCATCAGCAGAAGCTGGGGTATGTGGGAGCAAATCCATGTGGAAACACACATCACTGTGATGGATGAGAGGCACAGGGAAAGGCCACACAAGTGGGAAAGCCTTTTCTTGAGTGATATATTGGCAGGAAAGGCTTCCTGTGTCTGTGCCATCGAATGTTTCTGGCACTGCCTGCTGCTGCAGAAGCTGCCTTGGCACTTTCTGTATAAGTGTAACATACACTGTTGTCTATGCTCACCCATATATTACTTTTATACGTGGAATCTGATACTCATCTGTGGAGCTTTAGTGTTATTAAACAAAATATAAATATATTTAAGAAGTTTGGGCTCTTCAGAATGGGGAATTGAGTATATAATGATCTAAGTTCAGGGATATTGGTATGCCTCAGGCATAAGCACTGAAGAAGTGTTGATACTAATGCTTACCCTATGTACCCTTGGCTGTCCTTTAAATGCTGTGCAGATACAGCTCAGAATTTAAAAATGCTTTAACTCAATTTCAGATAAATGTAAGGGTTTGTTTCTGTTGCATCGATTAGTTTCGTACTTTCATTGTGGGAGATTAAAAGAAAATATTACTGTATATATTTTAAGTTTTGCCACTTCCTCTTGTTACTTCCAAGTCATTCATGGAGGACAGGAGAGGTTTTAAACCAGACAAAATTATTTTCTTTGTAAAGCTTTGAAGTTTATCAGCTAGACATGGACAAGTAGAGTTATAATTGCCACATATTTAGCCTGATAAACTGTCAGGTTGATGGATTTCCATTAGCCACCTTTTCCAATCTACCTGCCAATGCTGAATCAACCTATATGGAATAACAGGGGGTGGGGTAATAACGTGTATTGCCTTGTGGTCACTTACCAAAGGTGGAATAGAGTGATGAGGTGGAATTCTGGTCAGGATCTGGGGATGAGCAGGTGCAGCAGACAGGAAAACAGGGAGAAACTACCCGAGGTTTCCCAGGAGACAGGGCACAGGAGCTCCTGAATTCCTCCTTCCTGCTGTGGTGCTGGGGCAGGGGGTGTTCTGTGGTTTGGGCAGCTTTCCCCAGCCTTGCTGCCATGGGCAGCAGCAGGGCATTGCCAGTTCAGCAGGGTGAGGAGGAAAGCCCCTGAGCAGAGGGGTGGGATGGTGTCCTTGCACAGGAGATTAAAAAGAGAGTGGTCAGAGTAGAAGTGGGTTTGGCGTTTTGTTTGCTTGTTTGGATTTTGGGTTTTGTTTTGAAATGGAAAGGCAGTAAGTATTGCACATAATATTCGAAGCTTAATTTGCAATAAACATCTTCAGTCTTGAAGTTTATTTTACCCTGTTGATCTTAAATGTCTCAAAGTCATTGCGTTTCTTTGTTAACAAATTTGTGTTTGTGCTGTGAATGATTTTATTAAGTTTTAGAGGAGGTTGTCTTCTTTTTTCCTTAAAATACTTTCATGGTCTTAAACCTTCAATGCTGTAAGTGCTTACACATGTGAAATATTTGCATAATAGCAGTGTGATGTTGGGTTTTCTTTTTAGCCATGAGTGTTTGCAGGACTGGGATGTTGGTGTACTTCCATCACAAAATATCCCTATTCCCATTGCTGTCTGAAGTACTGTGTATTGACTTCAGTTAAAAAATCCCTATAGCTGAGGGTTAGCAAAACTTTAAGTGATACTTAAGAAGCTCAAAAGAATTCAAATGTCAGGGCTAACTTTAATACTAGAAGGAAAAAGTTACTAATATAGGTTTCCTCCTGTGTTCTACAGTCTGTCCAGTGAAGATGCTGTGTGAGGCTGCTTTGAGATGCTAACAGGTATCTTGAACTTTTGGTTTTCCAGTGCAGCATCTCTAAGTAATATTTTGCTGTAGGAAAAGACTAAAATCTTGATTTAAAAAAAAAACCCAAACAACATTTATTCACCTCTCCCCGCACCCACAACAAAACCCCAGCTGGTTTTATTTCCCTAATTCCAAAGGTTTTCCTAAGCAGAAGTAAATCTAGTTTGTCTTGTATCCTTAAAACCCCCCAAATTTATGTCATGATCATCTCTTCACAATTAAGTATGCTCTCATTATTGACATGCCCTCATCTCCACTGTCATTTTTATCACATGTAGGGCTCCAAATTAGAGTGAAATTGGATTTTGACATACTTTAGCCACCCAGTGTACCCAAATGGCTGTATCCAAACACATTGAGGGGAAATTGTGCTCCAGAAAGAGCAGTGGGGAAGGAATGAATCTCAAATAGTTTTGGACTTTAATTAATATAGACAGATCCAAAATGTATCAAAGAGTCAGGAAAATGTCTCTTATTATATGGGGAAAATAAAAGATTGGCTTTAGTAGCTAAAACAAATCGTCAGGAGGATGTTTGTGACTGCTTTTGATTCTGGAGGCCCTTTCTAAAAATGGAGCTATCACAGATATATATATATATATTTGGAGTCACATCCAGCTTCTCCCATCCTGCAAAGAACATTTTTTTAATTTTTTAACCTATAACTGGATCCCAAATCTATTATTTAGATGTGGGGTATTTTTTAAAAAAAAAAAAAAAGCTTGAGATCTCCTGCCAAATTAATTTCAGATGCTCCTGAATATTTAATGGAATCGCTCTTTGTTGTTAACTTCTGATTGATCCATTTGCAGAGCTGCTTCACACACCCAGGAACCAGCAGTGGGGAATCTGTGACCTGAAAACTGATCACAGACACGGGATGAAATTTCTCTGGCATTGTGGACCTTCTTTTAATGCCCTGCTGCTGGAGGGGGCTCAGGGAGCCCATCCCTCAGTGGGCACTGAGCATCCCCTGTCTCTGCTGTGCCCCCTGCCGTGGTGCTGCCCTCCAGCCACATTCCCTTCCCCATTTGTCACTGTCACCATTCCCGGCTGCCAGGGCCTGCACAGTGCTCCAGGTTATGCTTTTCCCTCTCTGGGAGCCTCAGCCTTGCTTTTCCAAGGAGCTGGGCTCTCCAGAGTCTGGATTCTGCATCACGGCTTCCCAGGAGGCTGCTGCTCCTACGGCTGGAATTGCAGAGCTGTCTGGCAGGGCTGTGGAGTGAATGTTAAATTGCCAGCAGCAAATTTCTGCCCCAAAAGAAACGTCAGATGGTCAAAAGGCATCTAGATTTCTAATGCCATTAAACAGCTTCATGACAATCAAAACACACTGGTCTGTCTAAACCCTCTTCTGCTCTCTAGAAACTGAAGTGAAAATTGTAGGCATTAAATCTGCATTTTTAATTGCTGTTCTTCTTAGCTGTACCTTTAATTCAGATGTTGTTACTGCTACTGCAGTCACTCACCCAGTCAAGTGAGGGCCCTGAGAAATCTGGAGGGTAGCAGTGCTCTAACCACTTTGTCAAGTGCAGAGAACAATTTGCACAAAGCAGTGCTAAAGACGCTGCAATAGAGATCATCCTACTTTAATAGCCTGTTTAAATCCTTGACAACTTACAATAGGAGCTCACTGTCTTCTGAATCCGAAATTTAACTGTAACTTCTCCTGCATTGTAATTTTATAGGGAGAAGAAGTGGGTGACAGTTGGCGACACATCCCTAAGGATTTACAAATGGGTCCCAGTAACAGAGCCCAAGGTCGATGATGTAAGTATATCCTGCAGTATCTGCTTCTTCTCCTGTTTAGGGAAAATCCAAAGACAGAGCCTTGATCTTCTCGAGCCTTTAAGCTGAGACTGGTGTGGGTCTTGCACGCTCCAGGGAGGTGTTGATCTCTACACACAGTGATGTTGGTGGGTCAGTGGGTGAGCCTTCCTGGAGTCAACTGGGATCAGTTCTCAGAGAGCTGTTAAATATTCAGCTTGAAACTGATTTTGAAACCTTTCTCTAATGTAATAACTGGGAAGCAGGGAGGGAAAGTTAAGGCACTGACCATTTTCCCTCCTGCTTGATGTTTGGAACTGGGCAGAGTATTCTCTGTTTTGCTCAAAAATCGGTGCAAAACACCAGTGTGAGGGTAGGAAGATCTTGTGGGACTGAGATCACTTGTATTAAGATGTCCAGCCCAAGTAATGCAGCACAAACACTTCTACTGTAAATGTGTGTTTTCTCCTCATAAATGTTCTGTGTGTGCATCATGTTCATGTTTTTAGTGTGTGCTGTTCATGTGGTGTAAAAATCAAAGTGGGGGAAACTCACACATTGTTTTTCAGTATGAACTCTGCTTTCATTTTATAAGTTGAAATATTGTAATAGAGAGAAAACTAACCCATGATATCACAGGGGAGTAATGATACAGTAGAATATATATGCTAAATTTGAGACTCCTTCCTTGGGCTGCCACGTGCTTTTACTTTTGTTTGAAATACAAATTGGGACCTCTGGAAAAAACTTCTGTATGATAATAGATGTGTCAAATGGTGTTTTATCAGACAAGACAACGTCATGATCTTGTCTTATTCAAAATCCAAACTCAAGAGTATTTTTGATTAGTGTTGTTTTTACTGAGTTTGTTTCTTTCTGTACCTTTGGTTGCCCCACAGATTTCAGTGAGTGTCAGAGTTGTGTTAAACCTCTTGGGTTCTTCTGCTTGAGCAGCATCTCTGTGAAGTAACCCCTTGTGAATTGGGAAACTTTCCCATTTTCTTTACAGAAACCTCTTCATTCTTTCTAGTTGTCAAATGTTTGGTCCTGATTTTGTTTATAATACATGGGAGGAGGAAAAGCATGCTATCTAGGTGAGAGAGGGGGCAAGATTTAGGATGTTTAGGCTCATGGCTTCTGAGAGTTATTTTCCTGCAGTCAAGGTGTTCCTGCAGCATGGGGGCTGTGGGACTTGGAAACAGAATTTCTAAGTGAGCTTCTGGATGAATTCTCAAGGTCACTGGTACCTGAAGTCAGATTCCCTTTATGAAGAATGGGTTTATATAATGGTCTCTATGTGCAGAGTTTAATTGTGTTTTCTGAGCCATCATCTTTAGGTTGAGGCTCCAGATTTGCTGAAATTGGGACACTCATTCAAGACCAGTTACTTTGGTGTCCTACAGTCACATTCTCTTCGTGCTGAAGCATTGATGTCCCAAGGTTTGTCTTCTTGCTCTGGAAGTTCTCACAAATAAAGCAAGTGCATATGTTTTAAAAATAAGTAAAAGGTAGGGGTAATTCTGGCTATTTAATTTTGTTGTGGCTGTCGTTTTATATCTGATTTCATCGACTGTGAAGGAGCAGGCAGAATATTTGTTTTTCACTAGAGTAGGAGAATGGGACCTTTCCCATTTCAAATGGAAGTTGTCTTTGATTTCAGGGAACAGAGATTAGATTTCTTCCCCCCTCACATGTTGTTGACATTCCTCTGAACTAGAGTTAGCTGGGCTCTTTCCCTGCTACTGGGTCTAGAAGGCTGTTCTGTTCTAGAACCTCACCACTTGGATGGTGAAACCTTGTTAAAAAACACTTCTCAGCTTAAATTGCTTGCTGTCATTTTCAGTATTTCTTTTGTGACAAAACTGTCCTGTTTACCTTTAAAAAATCAACAAAACCAAACCCGAGAGATGTTACCATCCCTCTGAACTTTCCTTTTACAAAGGGAAAGAAGTCCACGTGCTCTCACCTCTGTTTTATGTATTAGTGATGAAATACGGCTTCTCTGAAGTCAAAATATAGTGTAGAAACAGAAGAGAGAGACAAGCCCTTCCAGACACCACTTGTTGAATTTGCTCTGCAGCCTCAGGCAGTATTTCCTTGTGGCTCAGCTTTTTGCCCTGCTGGAAGACGCTCTGTCTCCCAAAGGATGGGTTGAGAGGGTTCTTGGTGGTGTCCCCAGCAGGATCCTGCAAAGGCAGTGCAGCTGCTGCTTCCCCTGGGAGGCTGCTGACATCACCCTGTCCTTGGCAGAGCTGCAGCCCAGTTCCCAGGGGAGGGATCCCCAGGCTCTGCCTTTGTTTCAGTGCCCGTGCTCTGGGCTGCTGCCCAAGCCTCAGCACGCTGGGACCCAGTGCTCTTTGGTGTAGGCCAGGCTGATTTTTCATAACCCATCTTTTAGTTGGAATGGAGAAACAGTGTTAGTTGTAGGGAAGGAGAAGGTTTCTGCAGTGTTGGTGTTTGAGAAGGAGGTAAGAAGCTGTGTCTTGAGTGTAAAATTCGAGATGTGTTGTCATTGCTGTGGTGTGCAGTGTCTCGGTGTGTCCTTGAAACTTCCTGACAGGAAAGGGAGAATGTGCAGGGTTGGGTGGTGGGGTGTTGGGCACACAGAGCAGAGTCAGGAGCTCAGAAATAGGGTATTTTGGTGGATCTCAGCCCTGCCTCTGATCAGCATTATTATTCCCTGCTCCTGGTGTAGCAGAGGTTCCTTTGACCTTGCTTTTGTAGCTCTCAGGGCTGAGTACAGAGTTGGCAGCAGCACCTGGCAAGTTCTGAGTGGGTTGCAGCAAACCCTTTAATCACTGTGCCTCAGATTCCTGTGTGCAGAACTAGGGGACTACTGAGAACTTCTGTCCTTTTGACAGAAATTGTGCAGTCTGAAGATGAAGAACAGAACCACGGAATCATTTAGGTTGAGAAAGACCTTTACCATCATGTTTAGTGCAGTTATCAGAATTTCTGGATAAAAGGCAGAAATACATCCTAGTCTTCTGTGTCATGAAGAGTACAATTGCAAAAACAGGCCTGCAGGTATTGGGACTTTTGTGTTATTGATAATGGGAGTTATTATCACACTGGCTTTATTTCTCACTTGAAATCAGGAGATGCTTATGAAGTCATGAGTGGTGAGGGTTTCATACTGCAGCATGGATTTCTCTTCATGGGGGTAGTGTCTCATCTGCGTGCGGTGCCTTTTGTTTTTCAGAAAAACAAGAACAAGAAAAAAGGCAAAGATGAAAAATGTGGCTCTGAAGTGACCACTCCAGAGAACAGCTCCTCCCCAGGGATGATGGACATGCATGGTGAGTGGGAAAGGTCAGGCCCAATTCCCCTCCCACACTGCTCTGAAGGTCTCAGCCAACACCATCAGATCCTCCCAGATTGCTCCAGTGTATGGACAGGGGTTGAGCCAAAGTGAAAACAGCATCACATGCTCGTTTGGTACCTTGCACTTCTCCTCTGTGCATGTATTAACAGTTCTTTAAATGACACTGCAGTTGGTCTGGCTCATTCATACTAGAAAGTTCTGGGTTCTTTTGGATGAGGGCTGAGTAAAACACTCTTGATTTTAACGTATAAAATTAGTTAGATGTGGGTTTTGAAGTTTTCTGGTTTCTAATAACTGTTAGAAAACTCCCTAGGCTGGCGTGGAAAATATTTAGATGTGGTGTTAGTCTGAATGCTTGACCTTGATCCCTACTGAGCAAAATTACGTTGTGTGATCAGCGAATAACACAGGAAAAAGGAGAAGGAATTAAGGTTTGCTTTGTGATTGTTTTTCACTCTTTTGTTAACAGATGACAATAGCAACCAGAGTTCAATAGCTGATGCTTCTCCAATAAAACAAGAAAACAGTAGTAACTCAAGTCCAGCACCAGAGCAGAACTTGGCAACACAAGCAGACGGCACTGAAGTCAAGTCTGACGAAACTCAGGCAGAGGCAAAGGAGCAGCCTGGCTCAGAAGGTAAGCTGGGAAGGCCATCTTCAAAGCCAAAGCAAAAAAGGTTAGCATTTACTGTGTCATTTATTTGCTTTTCCACTTTTAGAACTGAAAAATAACAATTTGAAAGAAAGGGTTGCTGAATTCTCAGCATTTGTGTGAAAATGGACCACAAGCTCTGACTTGCTGGTGATCCTTCATACAGCTGGAAAGGTCACACTGACATTCAGTGTCTTTTCAGAGAGAAACAAACAAAATGCTTGGTTTATTGTTGTCATAATCCCAGCCTGGAAAGAAGAAATCATTTATAAATCAAACAATTTTTCATCTTGAGATGGCTGCTGCCATGTAATCACACAAATCCTGGAAGGCATTACTTTGTGTAGGTCTGTGAATGTTTGTTATCTAGAGAGGCAGTAAAATAGAGGTGAGGTCCTTTGAAATTACTTTTTTAGTTGTCTAAACTATAATGTGAGCTTTCTTTTCTCTTAACACTGCTAATTAGTTATTCAAAAGTTAGCTCTGAATTCTGTCCTGGTTTTCTAAAAGCATTACAAGATTCTATTGCAGTTGTGCACAGATTAAAAATACATGTGGGTTAAGAGATTGTTCTGAACCTCACTCTTTAAATGGTGTTTTGGGTAATTGAAAAGTGCTCTGTATTTATATTCTTGGAGAGATAACTTCTTTTGTCCTAATATAACAGATAAAAGGTGTCCTTAATACCATTCTAATGATTGGGTTGCAGAATTCTTCCCATAGCAAAGCAATTAAATTATGCCCTCGTGATTTAGTTCTTCAGTCAGTAGATCCACTGACCAATTTAAATTTAGAGCTTTTATCTCAGTAATGCCAGGATGGTGTGGAGTATGTTAAATGTTGTCTTTGTTAACTGGGGTTAAAATTTGACAACAAAACAGTCACCAAGTTGAAATAAATTTCCTTCAGAGAGAACCTCAACTTGCATGTCTGGCCACAGTAGATGGTAAGGATTTACTCACAGGAGTCATTTGCCTGAACCTGGGGATGTGAAGTTGTTGCACAGCATGTGTGCTCCCCTGGCTAAATTTAGGTTCAGGGAAAATCACACCAAGTCCTCTGGGTTAGTTCCAGAGCCAGTTACTGTAAAATGACAGGGAGACATAATGGCAAAAAGTACCTGTTATTAGTATGGGGGTTTTCTATAGTTAGGTGCTGTGTTACACAACTCATTAGACAGTTATCTACCAAAGTGATAAATCAGAGCCCTGGAATTGTGCCATTAATCAGCTGGACCGGGTTAATGACCTTGCACCTCCATCTCGTGTTGCTCCACTGAAATCAGGGAGGTTCTTTGAAGCCAGGGGACAGCTTGGGTGGGCAGAAATGCCTGCTGAGGCCTTCTTAAACAAAGCAGGTGCATTCAAATCAGTTTGCTGTGTGAACAAGTCCTTGCTGGCATTGAGGATTGACTGTTCAAAATATGGGTGCCCTTGCCCAAAGGGCAGGAGCAGCCTGAGTGTTGTGTCAGGAGCCACTGGGAGGGAACAGCAGCCACGAGGTTTCTTCAGCAGCCTGAAGATGCTTTTCTGGTGAGACATTGACAGGAAGAGGATGCTGACCCGAGTTTGCTGAATGTGATCTTTGAGATGCTCCTCATGGGCATCACTTTATCTTGAATTCAGAAATGCCTGTGATGCTTTTTATGCAGTATACCACAAAAATACCCATTATTCACTGGTTATGTCATCTTCTTTAACCAAAGCTGTCCAGAATTCTTTTGATCTTCCATTTCTCTTCATCTGGAATAAATTCAAGTTTGTTGGGTCAGGGATCTATGGAGAGATCACTTCATAAAATTTCACACATACCTTTGAGAACCTAAGTCAAAAAGGGTTTTTAAATGAGATGAAGGAAGGACTGGGATCCTTACACTGTTCCTGAAGTGGGTACTGGAGGCACAATAACTGACCTTTTACGATCAGAGGAGTTTGGGTGAGGGGTTGTTTTGTAGATTCTCTGCTTCTGGGCACACTGTGTTAAACTTTCAGGGATCTTTAACCTGTGAAGACATTTTAAGTGCCCCCCTGTGCCCTCTTCAAGTGACATGTGTGCTTTAACCCCTGAGTCTTCTGTAAGTCTTGTCTTGAGAGAGAAGGGTTTAAAAATAACAACTGAAAAAACCCTGATTACAGCTGGAAGCAGGAACAGGCCATAACAGGCTGGAAGACTTGTCCACACCTAAGCACCAAAATTAAAAATTCCACAACCTTAATGGCTGAGCTGCTTAGCTGGATTTCTAAATTCTATCTTAAAAGTAGTATCAGACAAAAAGGTGGATCTGAAATATATGACGGAATTTCGATTCAGGTAACTTTATTCTCAGCCCACATGGTTTTAGGCCCACAGTTATCACAATTCAGCCCTTTTTGTTGCAGCCTTTTCCTTGTGTTTTGGAGGGAGTTTCTTTGCAGTCAGTTTATGTTGAGACTTGTTTGCTGCTGGCCCTGCCATTGCAGTGTGAGGCTCTGTGGGAGCCTGGCTCCCTCTAGGGTCTGATCCCAGGGTTCTGCTGCCAGCAGTGGGAAGGAGAAGCTCTGGCAGCAGCCAGGTTGTGATCCTGGAGTTGGAGCTTAATTCATTATATTCACACAGCTTTATGTTATCATTAACCACTGCACGTGGGTGAAATGTGTGTTTGGGGTGCTGCTGATAGAGAGACATCCCCAAAGCTGCTGCTTTGATTGCTTAAAATTGTTTTCTTGAAATTTCAGATACCTCTGATGAACAGAATTCACAGTCTTCAATGGAAAATTCCATGAATAGTTCAGAGAAAGCAGAAATTCAGTCCTCTGGAGAAAATGATATAATTACAGAGGCATCTAAAAACTCTCAGGTAACTTGAAGCGCAAAAGCCCAATTACTTGGATTTTGGAAAAGAGTATTTTAACTAAAAAGCAAATATAAGGAGGCCAGTTGTGTATTTAGAATAATTTCCAAAGGTGAGGACAGTAAAGCAGCTGAAGAGGATTAAATGTACCTGTATCTGGGTTTGTGGTCCTGCTGACTGGCTGCTTGAATTTCACATAATGGGAACAGTAAGACCAGATCGATCTCATTGACTTCTTGGTTACTAAAAACCAGACTGTATTTTGTAAGGGAATACTAAAATTTTACATTAATGAATTGCTCAGACCAAACCTACTGAACAGACCCCTTTGAGGGCCATGCAGAGATAAAAATCCTTCCGTAAATGTAAATGCATATGGCAGTTAGGAAAGTTGATTTTCATAGATTCAGTAGATGTTTGGGTGTTTGGCTGAAAAATTCTGGGTGGGAGGGACAAAGAAATTATCCTTTCAGTTGTGCCCTTCTCAGGGCAGGACAGCTCCAGATCCTGCTCCATCCATTGGTCTTCCTGGGGGTCATTGGTTTGTTCCAGTGCACACCTGGCACTTCCCAAACCTGCCTGTTGTGTCCTGGAGAGGTTGCTTTGGATACAGCAGGAGCAAATCCAGGGGTGTGCTCGGAGCAGGGATAGCCCTGCTGTTCCTGGGAATGTTCATTGTGCTTTTTAGCCCACAACTAGAGTTTTGCCCTTTGTGTGTAGACAACAACAAGTGCAAAGCTGTGGAGGTAAGATGTAAGTGGAGGAGTGACTTCAGGAGGCAGATACACTTGGGAATGTCGTTCTGGCATCCAGGGATGCTTTGGCTGTCACACAGGACGTTTTCATGCTGTTTGTTTGATGTTTATGGTGCCTCGCCTTCAGTGCAATGATAACGTGGCTGTTTTTCTTTTCCCCCTCATTAAGGACTCTGAAGGAGTGCCACCTTCTAAAAAGATGAAAGTAGAGGCTTCCCAACAAAATGTTGAAGAGATTTAGACTATAGATTTTTCTGGTCAGTTTTTATGTAAGGTACATCAGTGGGCTTAATTCTAGAACAACCTTACTTAAGCATCTTCTCTTGGATGAGGACAGAACTCCTAACTTTTCAAGTTACCAAGCAAAAATCCAAGAAAGCCTAACAAAGGTTTAACTTCTCAGACACTGAAAACTTTTTCCTGTGAAACAAACATTGAGAACTTTTAAGTTGCTGTCTCTGAAATGGTTGGAGTAAACAACTCAGGAGGGGTCTACGCACTGTTTCTAAAGTCAAAATTACAATTATGTTGCTGCTGTATTTTTTTTTTCATTTCTCTATTTAACATTGTAAGATATTTAAGGATGGTACAGGTCAGGTATTAGCTTTCATGTGAAGTTCATTGTTCTGGCGTGATGTCTGCTTTTGTTTTGTGCCTTGTGTTCTGAAAACAGTGCTAACTTTTAAAAGTTGTTTTGCAACTGTCTCCTTTGCAAAGTGGCCTATGTTTGTATAATGCCATGTAGTAAGGCTTTTTTTTTTTCCTTTTCTTTTTTTTTTGTTTGGGGTTTTTGTTTTGTTTTTAAGTTTTAAATCCCTGGTGCTTAAATTTTTAAACAACTACAGATCAGGAAGCCATTTTCACTCTTGGAGTCCAAGGAGAAAAAGGAGCTTGATGTTTTATTTTAGCAGCTATAGTGGAGATCTTTTATTGAATGCATGGCATTCGCAACTGTAAATTTGGTCTTCTAAATACTTAACTTCATCAGAAGTTATCATGATCTGTTTAGCATTTATAGTCCAGATCTGAATATATACTATAACACAGGCACTTAAAATACTTACGTATTAGGTCCAGATCTCTGTACTGGGTACAACTTTACAGACAAGTTCCACTATGTACATAAATAGGATCAAAGGGATTGATGCGCAGTGAGTTTGTTTTCAATTGGTCTTTTTTGATATCATGTTTTCACTGAACTGGATTTCATTGTACTGTTTCATTATGAGATGTTTACTTCTGTGTTCCAGGAAAATACTGTATTGGGGGTTTCCTTTTCTCTTTCAGCAAGTCTTGTAAATAAGCCTTGTTGTCTCCACAGTCCCCACAGCAGTTAGAAATGTTCCTTCTTTCCCAACTAAAGTGTGCTTACACTAAACTTGATGGAAAGGCACGAGGTAGGTGCAACTCCCTTCAAATTCGTGGTGAGCAGAACCATCTGCATCAGGTCACAAGGGTCTGGTCTTCCAGTGGGCTTTGTCCTTCCAGGGAATAAACCCCCGGTGTCGGTGGAGCCGCTCATTTCCCACTTACACACACACAAACACACACACACACACATCCATCCATCCATCCATGTGTACAGACTGCTGGATCAGGCCCTTCCTCTGCCCTCACTTGGTGTGGGACGTGGAACTTGGAACTTAAACTACGATCTCACAGCTCCGGAAATGGTTGCGTGTAGTTTGTAAGCGACAAACTGTAAATACTTTTGTTTAGGTGAAAAGGAGAAATTGCTTCCAGTTGACACATTTTCATAATTAGCTCGTCAGGAAGCTTAGTTAGGTCGGAATTCTCCAATAGTGAAAATGGCTTGCACTTAGACTACTGCATTACCTTTGCAATTCCCACTTTGTTAGGAAAAGCAATGAGGAATTGGGGGGAGGGAGCAGAGGGAGGGAGGAGTGGGGAGCCAATACTGACCTTCCATAAGATGTCTGTAGGATTGAACTCCACATGACCTATGACACTCAGTTTCGGAACTTTTCCTTTGTGTTGAAATAAAACCTTTTGGATTTTAACCGAATAAAATTGGATTGCAAATCATTCATGAAAACAGCATGCTCCCTAAGAAGCTTTTGGGATTTCTGGTCTGATCATGAAGTCCATTAACATTCTGAAAAGAAGGAAATGAGGAGCCAAAAACTGAATTTGCACAATATATGCAATGAAACGGTAGAATTCTCTCTTGAATTGTGTGTATGCCTAAAATGTGGATAACTGGTCCATGATGATTGATTTGTATGTATATTACATTCAGATTTAAGTGATATTTTGTGAGAAGTTCTATTGATATATTAAATGGGCAAATCTAGAAAGATTCAAACTTTTAAAATATTTTTGATTTACTAACTCTTCGTTGTTTTTAATGCTAAAACAAAACAAATCTTGATGCCACCTTTGACAAGTAGTCATGTTTACTAATCCCTCTCTTCAGGTGCATCGCAGCAAGTTTTTAATTTTCATTTTGTAGATGTTTCCAAGGGAGTAAATAGACTTTTCATTTAGGAACTAATTCCTGTACTTTAGGAAGAAATAAAATATATAAATAGCACTAAAAATACCTCAAAGTTTTCATTAGATAGAAGCATTTATTGGCATTATTGACATCAACAGGTTTAATTATGAACTTCCTTTTCTCTCCTGTGGCTTCTGCTCAGAACTGTTCATTGTTCTGTGGCTTACAAGACAAGGCATCATAACCATCTTCCCTAGAGGCTTTATTTCTGAGGTAGGAATCCTTTATTTACAGCTCACACAGAATGCATTCAGATCTTTTATTTTAACCAGAGATTCTAGTGACAACAGACAACTGAACAAGCAGATAGATTTGGGTTCCTTAGACCTGTTATTGTCAGTCTCTGAGGGGAGAGACTTTGACACTATCTGGTATGAAGAAATCCAAAATAGTGTATAAGACTGTTATTAGTCTTTTTTTGAAGTGCCTGATAACATTTATGGGCCAACGGATGTGATGAAACACATTTTAATGCCAGAAAGTACAGATGGGACCAAACCAGAAAATGGAATTCAGATCCACCAGAGGTTTGAAACCAGATCTCAATCCAGCTGGTTTTGGCTTGGACCTATCTCTACCCAAAACCTGTTTTATGAACTCACTGTAAAAGGGTTTATTGAAAGCATTGAGAGGTGGAGCAGGAGGAGAGATGTAATTTTCTTCAAGATGACTGAAAGTTCTCATACAGCTGATGTTTTAGAAATAGTGCAAATATCAAGAAGTGCTTCCTTGCTACAATGCTGAATGTTGGAGCTTCAGTTACAAATAAATAAATAAAAAAACTTTAAAAGAAAAAAAAAAGAAAAAAAAAGAAAAAGAAACTAGAAGCAAGCAAGTAGCTTAGCTGAGTTTGTGGAACACTTGGGAAGGCCTTCCGGATAAACGATTTACTCAGCCAAACATTTTATAGCAGAACTATTCCTTGGAATTTTTATGCTTGGGAAAGTAGTTGTTAAAACATTCCAAAAAGTGCTGGCACTTACAAAACAACAAAAAAAAATAATAATCAACAAGGCAGTATAAAATATCGGTTTTGGGTGGCTATCTTCATACATAAACATTGTCATGTTTTGGAATGTTCTTTATATCTAAGGGCCTGTTAGAAGGTGTAAAGAGTTTTGTTTTCTTCAGTACCTAATCGTTTTCCATCTTATGATTTGTGTGTGTGTGTGTTGTACAGCAGTATAATTTTTCACTTATTTATTCCATCGGTAGTTATGGTTTGTACAATGTACAATGGTTTCATTTCAAAAAATAAAATAAAAAATCACAACACGAATGCTGTGTGAATAATTTTTATCAGGCAACTTAACCTGAGTTTTGTTTGGTTTGTTTCTTTTTTTTTTTAAATTCACAATAAATTTCTGGTTTTATAAATGGTATTTTTAAATGCTCATTCTATGGTGTTGTCTTGTTTGGTAACGTGTAAAACCATTCACCTTTGAGCAGTCCAAAGGTGTCTCGATAGTGTGGTGGGGCAGGTGGTGGTTGTAAGAACAACAAACAGAGAGGTATGGCCAATGTAATTACAGCAACCTGCGGAATAATTTGGTAATTTAAGCACCAAATTCCTCATTTGGTGCTGGGTTAATGTGTTGCAGTGACTTAAATTGGAAGGAGGAGATAGGGCAGAGTGTGGAAAGGTGCTTCAGTTGGGAAACCAGCTCCAATCTGGTGCTTGCAAGGGTAAAACTCCTGAGGAGTTTTGGAAAGATTCTTTACATTCAAGATGGATATAAAGTGTCCAGCTTATTTTTAGTGTTCTGTGTGCTCTGTCCCAAGGTTGGCCTGTGGTTCCAGGGGCAGCTGGACTGCTCTGCTGGCTCACTGTTCCCAGAAGGTGAGCCCAGCCTGCCTGCTCCCTCTTGGGTTTGTCCCCTCCCTTGTGTTTACTGGGGTGCTCATACCCATCAACCCCTTCAATTCGCTGCTCTGGGGAGGAAACCACAGCATAGTAAGTTTTTTCCTTCTCCAGATCACTGAGTTAAACCAGCAGACAAGGAGCCACTTACAGGGTGGAACTGGAAGGAGAGCAAACAGGTAGCAGCAAGGATGTAACTCAAGATGGGTCCCTGCAGGAAAGGCCTCTGAACAGGTAAGGCTTGTGCCAGGGAAGGATGAAGGAGCAGGGAAGAGGCTGTCCTTGAGGTTTTCCTCGGGCTGAGGAGCTGCTGGCACGGCTGGACTGCCAGAGCCTGCAGCCAGCCCCGTCTGAGGCTGGGAGGAAGATTCCCTGAGCCCTTTCCCTCACCAGTATGGGAACGCTTATCTTGCTGTCTGTAGATTAGGAGGATAATCTCTCACCACTAAGTGGTGTGGAATACACTGTGGGTGTGTCTTTAAACAGCTTGAATGTTTCTGTTCGGTGTGTATTGCAGTTCAAATGGCAAGTCCTCCTCCTGTGCTAAAAGCCTTGTTCAAGGAATTGGAAGGAACATCACCAGAAGACGGTGGCCTGTGTGTCACCTTACTGCGGATTGATGAAAAGAAACAGTAAGAAAAGACACACTGCAAAGATGCTGCTGTGGCCTCTTGGCGTTTCCCTGTGCCTCCTGGAATTCCTTACTGGGGAGGAGGAGAGGACAGCAGGCATACTTGACCTGGTGCTGATCACCTAAATACTGATCTTAAGGCAAACCAAAGGGTCTGCTCCAAAATAGCTGCATTTACTTCGAGGGATGCCCCTTTCCTTGTACCTGCCTAGAGGAGAAAACCTTGAACTTTATCAAATATTAGTCGTAGCTTAAAGCTGCTGCCCCTGCCTTCATTGATGGCTGGTGTACTGCTAACTACCTAGAAAATTGCATTGCAGCCTAAAGACTATTTTGACAAGTTAGCCCTATTTTCCTACAGGATGAAGCATGTGTGGTTTGCTGAGAATTTAGTGAGGTAAATGTATAGGCTGTTGTCATGGGAGTGCTGGATCCAGTGCTGTTATTGATGTGTCATGATTTTTTTAGTTCAGGTTTAGTTTCTAAACTACATGGAAGACTTAAAATAGGTAATGTAAAACTGAATGTTGTTTTGAAATGCGTTTTGTGGATTTTTTTGGTACTTAAAATATTCTCAGTCAGAATGCCTTGCTGGAAGCTAGCATTTTTTTCTTTATTTAAGGAAATGTTAATGTGCTAAATATGACTGGCCTTCAGAATTTGAGTCATATGTGATGCTGACTAAGAGCCGAACGTTAGTCTTGGTTTTTAAAGATCTCTAAGAGAGCCCTCACATGATGTGGCCATGCCTTCCTGCTGCTTTCATGTGTGGGGGAGTGTTTGACCTACCACTCCTCCCCTAAACACAGTGATCAGCCTTGATTTCATGCTAATGGGGAATGCTGGATCATTGCATGGGCGTAATTGGGATATGGCAGGAATGCTCTTCTTTGCATGCCCAAGACTTGCTCCCAGTCTCTTGAGTTTCCCTTTATCTTATTTCTGCTTTTACCAAGCAGAAAAAGTAGCAGGTGGCAATTTAATGTGTGAAGGTCTTTTCCCTCCTGAGGGTGCCTATGTAGAAGAGCCTGCTTTTTCATTTTAAGTATGGGGTCCTAGAACTGAAACAATACACACAATTTAGTATAAATGCTTTGGAGTGGGGCATGCAGGATCTGATTGCTATGTGGTGATGGAGGTTTGCCCTACAGGACACACTCAAGGTCTTTTCCCTTGACTTTGTGTGCACATAGGTATGTGTAGGGGGATTTGTGCTGTAGGATGCTGCTCTCTGCCCACACTGGCCCTCTCGCCATGCTTTGATGTTGACCTGCAGGATGCATTGCTCCCTCTGTGCTTTTGAGAAGGATGAAATGTGATCTTTCCTTCCCCTGCAACAATTGTGGTTCCCTCATGCCTGCCACTGAGCAGGTATGTGGGGTGTGAGCCACCAACCTGGCAGAAGCTCCATGTCCTGACCTTTTTGTGACTCCAGCAGTGCTTCCTGCAGGTGTCCACCTTCTTCTCCAGCTGCCCTGGCTTCTGGAAAATAATAAGCAATTTAGTGTATCATAGACAGTTTAAATGAGGTATTTCTATCTCATCAAGATTCTTCAGCCAGTTCTGGGCTATTCTCTACACCTCCACGTTCCTCACAGTCCTGTAAGTTTAGGAATGTTTTACAGAACCACCACGGAGGGTGACAATGACCAGGGTGGGTGATGGTCACCAGGGTAGGTGACAGTGGACCTGAGTGTGTGACAGTGACCCAGGTGTGTGACAGTGACCCAGGTAGGTGACAGTGACCTGTATGTATGATGGTCACTGGGGTAGGTGACAGTGACCTGTGTGTGACAGTGACCCAGGTGTGTGACAGTGACCTGTGTGTGACAGTGACCCAAGTAGGTGACAGTGACCTGTATGTGTGATGGTCACTGGGGTAGGTGACAGTGACCCGATGTGTGTGATGGTCACTGGGGCAGGTGACAGTGACCTGGGTGTGTGACAGTGACCCAGGTGTGTGACAGTGACCTGTGTGTGACAGTGACCCAGGTAGGTGACAGTGACCTGTATGTGTGATGGTCACTGGGGCAGGTGACAGTGACCCAGGTGTGTGACAGTGACCCAGGTGTGTGACAGTGACCTGTGTGTGACAATGACCCAGGTAGGTGACAGTGACCTGTATGTGTGAAGGTCACTGGGGCAGGTGACAGTGACCCAGGTGTGTGACAGTGACCTGTGTGTGACAGTGACCCAGGTGTGTGACAGTGACCTGTGTGTGTGACGGTCACTGGGGCAGGTGACAGTGACCTGGG
>JAWWEE010000034.1:11137574-11163397 GCA_035221455.1 Xenops minutus | reverse complement strand
GCTAAGGGGGGTTCAGGGGGGCAAAGGGGGGTTCAAGGGGGCTGAGGGGTCTGAGGGGGCTCAGGGGGTCTGAGGAGGGCTGTGTGTGGCTGAGGGGTGTTCAGGGGGGCTGAGGGGGGCTATGTGTGGCTGAGGGGGGTTCAGGGGGTCTGAGGGGGGTTCAGGGGGTCTGAGGGGGTCTGAGGGGGGTTCAGGGGGCTGAGGGGTCCCTCCGCATCCCGCAGGGCCAGGGTTCTCCCCAGAGCCGGGCAGTCCCTCAGCGCGCAGGGCGAGCCCTCTCGCCCCGCTCCGGGGCAAACACGGCCCGTTTCCCTTTCCTTCCCCCTCCCTGCCCTTCCCAAATTTAATTTCGGTGACAACCGGGAGCCGGCGGGCGCTGTGTGCGGCCGGTCCCTTTGTTCCTGCCTGGCAGCGCCACTTCCTGGGTTTATCTGCGCCTCCTGCTCGCAGGAACCCGGGTCCTGCTTCCCATCCCTTCTGCAGGGCGTTATATTCGCATTTATCCCCTTTGTCTGCCATCCAAAATGGAGGCAGAGCTGGGGGTAGGAGTGTTTTGGAAAGATGTGTGTCTGCAGGAGCCTTTTGTTCCGTGTGATAGAGCAGAAATCGGATCCAAGCTGATGGTCTCTGCTGAGCGCCTTTGGGGAGTTGGGTGAAAGGGGTGATGGAAAATGACTCTGAGCTTATCAACAGAAATGTTTATTTTCATTAATAGGAGCCACATTAGGTTGCTTAGAGAAAATTAGCTTTGCCCACCCCAAATTCCTCTGTTTAAATATTGCTCAGTGAAGGGGAAACAATAGAACTACCTGTTCTGTACAGTAGCCGAGAAGGTGTCATGTAAGTAATCTTCAAATTTTGATAATATTTGCCAGGTAAGTTATTAGTTATTGACAAGAGGCACCTCAGATAAGGTGTATATGAGAGTGGACATAAATACTTTGACTTACAAAAGAAAAATGTAAACCTTAACTGAAAATGAACAGTCTGCCTTCATTGTACAAGCTGGGAGGAACATGCAAAGGGATCACAAGTATTACAAGGGACATAACAAGGCTGCTCATCGGCCTCTATCAGCTTCCTTTTATTTTGTGCTTCCACTTGTGTGTCCTTGGGATTTTGAAACTGAGGATCGTGTCTGATGCAAAGGAATAATTCTGTAATGCTCATTGACAATACTGAACTCTGATGCAGATGCATAAATTGGGCACCAAATCTATTTTAGAATAAATAATTTTATCCTGCTTGCTGGTGGTAGCATGAGACAAGGTGCAGAAAATATCTCCTTAGAGGCTGCCAAAGAAAAGCACATTGTTAGTACTTCTGTTGCTTAGGGGTTGCTTATTTGCAGCCCTGAAACATCGTGCCAACATCCAGCCTGATGGTGTGATGGCTTTGGGATAAATTTTGGAACATGCCTAACAAACTGACTGTGAACTTGGGCCTAAAAAGGGTTAAAATAATTTTGGGAAGTCTGATTTGGGGTGATGAACTTGGGTGTGAAATGAGGAGTCATCTCTGTTTAACAATTGTTGAATTAAATGTGTAGGTTGTAGGTCTCTGTCCATATCCCCCTCAGGGCACATGGGATGCCCAGGGAAACAGCACCTGCCTCTTGTGCTGTGCATCAGGTTTGGTTTCCTCCTGCTTGCTTTATGGGGCTATTTTCCTGGCTGTTGCCTCAGCTGTACCTTTCCCACTATGTCAGATCCAGCACTGACAAAACACATGGGTTCTGTGTTAACATTCTCCATGCTGGATAGAAATTCCCTCTAGAATAAAGAGCAGAGGGGTGTGGAAACCAGAAGTGTAACACCAAAAGGTACAGAAATGGTGTTCTTTGCTTTGTGGAGGCATGGGCTGACTGCTTGTGTTCCCAGAGCTGTGTTAAACCCAAGGAAGGTGCTGTAACAGAGCTCTCTGTGTAATATTTATTTCCACATGACACCCTCTGCTAGTATTTCAGTGTTTAAAGTTTTAAAGAGAAGCAGTAAAACGTGTGGTATCCATTAACTTTGCTGATGGACTAGAAAGCAAAGTTTTTCTAGATTACCCCAGTCATTACCTGGGTCATTACCTCGGGTGGATTATATTTGGAAGTGACCAAATTTATGCTGAATCACGGATACATGGTGTAGCTTGGGCTCTTTTAATTGTGCTATAAGTTATCTTTTTTTCATTTGGCTTTCTGCTGTTAACTGTCAGACTTTCTGTGACCAAAAAAGAGCTCTTTCTGAACACCAGGGAAGTGATTCCCTCATGCCATTGAGCAGTACAAGCCAACCTGATTCTAATTTTCATCACAGCTGTTTCGCTCACGTATCCAGTTGCACAGCCCGAAAAGTCTCCTTTCAAATAAGCCATTCCACAGGGGGAAATATGCCTATAGCAGAGTGTCCTGTACAGTGAGCAGATTAAAACAATTTTCTAAATCAATAAGTTACTTATAAACACTGAGGTTTACAACAGGTATCACATGGGTTGTGCTTTATCTAAATGTCACCCTTTTTTCTTCTGAGACTGCCTGTGGGAGCTGTACCACACTGGCACAGGGAAAGGAGCACTGGTTTTCCCCTTTTAGCCCCTTCATCTCAGCTCTATAAAACAAGGTGACCTCGCAGACCCTGAGGTGTGTAGGTAGCTGGAATTGACTTGTGACAGGCAGGCTGCTTTAAAGGCAAAAAGATCTTCAAAAATGTGCTTTCCAAAATGAAAGAGACCTTTGACACTGCTCATTCTAATGAAAAGCTGTGCTCGTGGTTATATGACCTACAATATGCAGAGTAAAGTAAAATGGTATGTCATCTTGATATTTAATTTAGTAAAACCCTTTAATAATAACTTTACCATTATCCAAATAATTACATTACCCAGAAATAACTTTCCAAAGCTGAACTGTATTCGTAAATGTTCCAGCAACAACATATCACAAAGGGTTTTTTCCTGAGATTGGGACAGAAGGATTTTTTTCTCTTCGTTTTGGAGACCTGTTGTCTGCAGTGGAAGAATCCTGTTCAGCTCCATGTAGAATGTGGGCTGAAGGCTTATGTGAAGTGAAAAATTGTGCTTTACAAAAGGACACTGTAAACCATTTATTGCCCTAAGGGGCTGGAATATGGGACGTTGGATTTCCCTGTGGAAAACTCTGCTTTGGGAACAGTGACGTACAGTTGGTTTAAGGTTAAGAACCTGAAATAGGCCCTTGGAAACGCAGATCTGCATGTTCTGAGCCACATGTGGAGCTCTGAGAAATGTGTGTTAGGAGTCAGTGACCTTGTGCTAGTTTATCTGTAGGACAGAAAGGTAAATCCAGCTGGAATGAGTAATGTAATGATTGCAGGAAGTAGGAAATACAACACATAGCTCCTGGAAAATGTCGATTTAAGATGATTCTTTGGTTAGTTTCTCTGGGTGTAAAATGGATAAGTGACAATGCTGATTTCAGTTATGCTCCCCCAGTGTGTTGTATACAATCCCTGTAAAGAAATAAAAGGTTGATGAGGCTCTGGGACCCTGTAAGTTGTTAATTTTCTATATGAAGGTTCCCTTCTTGCAGATCTCTACAGTTTAGAGAATGGGCTGCTCAGTTGCATGTGATCATGTGTGTCTCGTAAACAAAGCACAAGCTTTATTTTAGAAATTACTAGCAATATTACTCACACTGGGTGATGTTCTTTTAAACTTCTATTACATACACCTCTCTCCCTTAGAGATGAACTGTATCAGTCAGTGTCCACCTTAGTGGCAGGCTGATAGGGTAGATGGAGATGACTTTGTGGGCTCAGTTATTCTTAAGTATCCTCAGAGTTCTCCTGCCTCCTAATAAGAGCTTAAGCAACATGCCAGGTGTTGTACTTGAGGTAAGAGTGTTAACGTTGGCATGAGATACTTGTCTAAAACCTTCTGGATCCTGCCTGTTAAAATTGCACGGAACAGGAGAGCGGGGTCTGGGAACTGGGACAAAGGGTGCCTTGTGAACAGCTTGCCAGGTCATTTCTAGATTTCATCTCTCCTCTTTGGCAATATGACCCCTTCACTTCATGTAAGCCAAAAATACTCCCTTTCTCGGTGCGCTGACGTTAGGGGTCAGCTTGTTTCCAAAGCACCTTTGCCACATATTCTTTGTTAATACATCGTGTGTTTGGGGAAGTTCTTAGCAGTGCTGATGGCAAGTTGGAGATTAAAAACTCCCAGAATCTAGTTCCATATTTCACATGCTGCTTGTAGAAACTACTCTGATAAAACCCCCTCTATTCACTCTATGAATTATGCTAAATTGGAGCAGAGTTGCTGTGTTATAAGTATTTGTTAACCATAATAAGGGTCCTTTCAAAGCAAGGATGCTGTATTTAGGGTACAGTCTGAACCAGGACATTGGTTCTGAGCCTCTTACCCTGCTTATGTCAAATGCTTGATATAGGCACAAGCTTTTAAGCTCTGTGTAAGATGCACTTTGAAATTCCACCTTGACAACCTTGAACCTCAGGACCCTTTGCAGAAGGGTTGCTGAGCTGTTCTCATTTCAGAGATGCATTTCTTTGCCAAGGTAAACATTTAG
The DNA here is from genome assembly GCA_035221455.1 of Xenops minutus. Lineage (NCBI taxonomy): Eukaryota > Metazoa > Chordata > Aves > Passeriformes > Furnariidae > Xenops > Xenops minutus. Next base: position 11,158,839 of record JAWWEE010000034.1, on the reverse strand, counting down.
TAGTGGTAGTGTGAGAAGGCCTTGGTTCAAATTGCGGTCTCGATGTCTTCAGGGCTCCACATGACTGAGGGAAGAACAGACCAATTCTGTAGACAGAGGTTTGGATGCCCAGACAGTCTTTTGTGTTGCCCCTGGCTATTTTGGTGGTTCTGCAGGTCCCAAGCTTTTAGTGGTTTCTGTGGGCCTGGTTGTGCAGGGTGTTACTATAGGGGCATGTGCAGAGTAGTCACATTTTTCATTAAAAAAGCACATTGTTGATACCATGTTTTTATTTACCATTTACTATCTACATGTTTTGTTGTAGTTCTCTTCTGGTGTTTTCACTCAGTAAACAGATGTTATTTTCTGGCTTAAATACAGCATGGATTTCATAATCATAATTTTGATGGATTGCTGAAATAGGAAAGAGGGAGCTGCTTTGTCCTCAGATTGCCAGTTCTCAATAACTGTTGCGTGCTCTGAACAAACTTGGCTGAACTGTGAGATTTGGCATTACTTTTAGTGAAGATTTTTTGCTGCACGTTTATGATGTGCTTTGAATGGAATTTAATGGCAACAGAAATTAGCATGTTGATTTCTGGTTGTCTCCCCCATACCCATTTTAGTTTCTTTCTGCTGAGTGGCAAGAGGGATTAAAGCCAAGAAACCCCAAATTCAGTTCTTAGCATTACTCATGTTTTCCACACACACCCTTTAGTAGGTCACAGAAATGTTCTTGTTTGTTACTTTCCCATGTGGGGAAAAAAATTTCCATTCTTTCCATTCTTTTGGAAAGCAGAGTTGATCTACAGTCACTTGAGCAGCTGCTTATCTGACTGTGTGTCCTTAAGCTATGATTAGTCTTAGTCAAACAAAGGGGTATCCAGTGATGCTGCAAGCTGGGAAGTGGTGGGGAGGAATAAAGGGAGCTTTGTGGTCATCTTGAGCTGAAGGTTGGGCATTTCTGGGACGTCACAGGCATTTTGACAGGCTTGAAGTAGAGAGTGAACTCTAAATTCTTATATGTGGGTGGGATTTTCCCCCTAATGACAGGACTCAGAGATCTGTTGCAAATCAGGAAGAGTTGAGAGGCCAAGAAATGAGTCTTGAAACTCACTGGGTCTTGGAATAAAATTAAGGGGATCTTTGAGGAATGCATTGGGTAGGTTAGGAGGGCCAAGATAAAGCCACATGATGAGCTGGACGGTGTTGACAAAGGTCACAGGGATGGAAACAGAAAGGGGAAGGAAAAAAAGATACTGGGAAGTTCAAGTCAAACAAAGGATGTCTCAGCTGTCTGACTGGATTTGAGCCTGGGTTGCAAACTCACTGAACTCGTGTGAGTGAGGAAATGTTCAGCAGCAGGGTTGGATGGAATGGCAGCAAGGAAAGGGAAGTCTCTAAGGATGGCAGGGACCCCATGGAGAAGAAAAAGAGGTTGGAGTTGAAGGAGATCTGATAAAAAGGACAGAGGTGAATGAGAATGATGAGTTGGGGAGAAAAGAGGGTGTTTGTGCAGTGCTGTTCAGGGAAGGAGATGTAGGCATGGAAGGGAAGAATATACAGGAAGGGAGGGTAGATGGCTGAAGGCGTGTCTGGAGTCAGAGAAGTCCAGGGTTTATTCCCCTGCTTTGATCTGTGATGGGAGAGTTAGACAGGAATCACTTCACGAGGGTGTACCTGATAAAGGGAGGGAATGAGCTGGATGGGCCCTGATATGGAAGTCATGGGTGATCACCCAGTAAAATGGGGGCAGGAGAGCTGGGGCTCCTGGTTTGGCTCTTCTCATACTGCCTTTTGCTGGTAGGGAGGAAGGCTTGTCTTTTTAAAGCAGAACAACAACAGCAAAAAACCTTACCAGTTTAGAAACTTGGGCCAGTTTGGGTTTAAGCTGGTATTTTATTTTTAATTAATAGACTACAGACTATATGCTTGTCATTTCCTTTCTTTGTATGCAGAAATTGATTGCATTTACAGTTTTCCTCGTTGTCCTTTGATATCATAATGTCATTGGCACAGTTTCTTTAAAGACAAAACTTCTAAGCTACTTCTGAGGGAAAAGACGAGCGTTCTGAAGTCTTTGATGGCCGCAGAAATATTTTACAGCTTTCATACAATTTTCCTTTGGCTCTGGGAAGGAAACCTCTAACATGTCCATAAAACAATTATGAAGATGATTAGGAAACTTGTTTCAGTTGCCTCCAAAGAAAATAGACTTGGTTCTTTGTGTTTCAGACAGTGATGGAAAAACCTGAATCTGATTGTTTTTAGTGCAAGCTAGAGTTACATTATTGTCACAGTTTCTGAAGCAGGAAGGCTTGAAAAATGGGGTTAGGAAAAGCAAGGCTTTCCAGAAATTGCTTCTAATAGTTTTACTACTAGACCAAAATTCTAAACATGGTATTTTCAAATAATTTTTTGTTTGTTTACTCACAAGGGAGCTGGAAGGTCACTTTTGATTGCTTGTTTTTGAACGTAGAACATGCTGTCTTGGTGCCATTCCCAATATAATTATTGTGGCCATCCCTTTGTAAGTGAAGAGCAATTGCCATCGGAAGCGTTCCAGGGTGCGTTTGCCACAGCTTATTTACTTTGTGACACAAGCACAAAGCTCTTCACTTGGTTTCTTGGCTCTTGTTCTTAGATAAATCAGTTACTGCTTTTTCCTCCCTTTCTCCCTTCTAAAAATGATCCAAGCAGTGTCAACACTTCAGAGCCCCAGATGTGTGTGCTGGCCCTTTTTGAAAGGGGGAAACAAAGGCGTGAGGTTTAGAAGTGACTCATGGAGCAATCTGAAAGGAAGCCCTATCAGAGGTGACACTTGAACTACAAACTTAAATCATAAAGGAAAGGAGACAAATGGAAGAAAGCTTTAGGAGGGGACCAGGAAGAAGATGTGCAGCTTATTGTCACCCCCATTAGAAAAGCTGGTGTAACTGATGAGGATCTCTACAGAGCACTGGGTAATGAAACCAGGCTGGTTCTTTAACGGTAATCCTCGGAGGCAGAGCTGTGCTGAGTGCCCCCGGCAGTCATGGAGCTGCCTGAGAAAAACACCTGCTCCCTGCTGGGACTGGTGTCTGTGGTTCTGAGAGGCTTCACTGCTCTCGATGTGCAGTCACCAGAGGAGCTTCAATATCTGGAGCATCACTGGATTCACGAGTCTGGTGCTGAGAGTGGCCTTTGGAGTATCTAGATATCCCTCCTGCTTTTAGAACAAGGGGAGCTGTGTTATGCATGGAGGAATTTGGATTATTCACCTGGGGAGAGGTGCTTTGTTGGCCTTGGAAGTGTAAATGGTGTCAGCTTCCCTGAGCTGTCAAAGGGTTAATTGCCATGTGAGACACGACCCCTTTCTGCAAGAGAGATTTGCTCCAGGCAGCAGGACCCTGCCTGTGAAGGGACCAGGGGCTCCTTGTGTGCTTTCCTGCCCTGGCTTGATGTGCTGCAGTTGCTGGACTCTGCCTGCCTGGGTTAAACGTGGTGTTGGATTAAGCAGATGTTCTCTGGAATTCCCTCAGGGATAGCGTTTATCTTCCTGCCATTCCCATACATGTGACAGTCTCTTACAGGCTTAATGCCTCTGAGCAGTAAGTGTTGAAGGAGAGCCTGGGTGACACCTTGGCCTTCCTGCGTGGTGTGAATGACTGGCTGCAGGGGAATTGCCATTCCTTCCCTGTTAAGCAGATTTCAGTTTGTGCCTTAAGGTGTGGAAACTGTGCTAGTTAAGAGTAAGCTCAGCAACAGTTACCCTGTGAAAGTATTTTTAGTTAGGTTGTGACCTGTGATGTCAGAGGGATAATAGAAAATGGGACTGGAAAGGACCATTAGGCAGCCACTTAGGCCCAGTGAAAAAATTCCTTCCCTTGGATGGTTTTCCAGACAGTGTCCGCTTTCAAGGTACAAAGCCCAGGGTGTCAGGAGTGGCTCTCAGAGCTGCTTTGTCACCTTTGAGACTGTAAAACAAAAGGTGACAGGCCAGATGGGAAGAGCTTGCAGGCCACTGCTTGGATTATCATGTATCAGGGTATTAGCGAAAGAATCTGATTCCCTCCAATTAGTGATATGTCAGTGTGTTTTGGCCTGGCCACTGCTGACCCACAGATAACCCTTTGCCATGATGGGGTTTGTGACCTACCGTGATGCGAGGAAAGGGTTCAGCTGTGTAAGCAGCTAGGCATAGGCATGGTGCTTAATGAATTGATCACTTTTCCTGAAAAGCACAGAAAGATTTTAATGACTTGTTGGAGAGGTTTTTATCCTTCATCTCGCGTTTACACAGCACATTATCTACAGCAGAAATGCACAGTTAAGAGACCTTTTCATCTCTCTACTTCTAGTTTAGTTTAGCTGATTGTGTAGCGGTGGGAAGCAGTGGATGCAGTCCTTTTTGCTATATTCAATGCCTTTTCTCACTGGAAGTTTTTATATGTGGAAATGCCTGCCCCCTCTGTGTGGTGTACCTGTGCTCCTCAGCCTGGCTCGCCTCCCGTGCCGTGTCTGTCTTGGTGTCCTGAAAGGGTCCTGTTTATGTGGATGCTCCAGAGGTAGCTGTGTCGGGGGCTGGTGTGAACAGCAGAGCCTTTGCTGCTGTTAGAGTTGGTGCTGAGTGCAGGAGCTTGGTCCTGGCTGTGTCCTGCCAGGCTGGAGGAGCAAAGGAAGGAGGGTGCACAACTGTTCTGTCCTGAAGGGTTTGTGTTGCAGCTTGTACTGCTGCCCAGAACAGAACTGCAGAAGCGCATGGAAGCAGGATGAGGCCTTTTCTTTTTGCTGATCCTTCCAGCAGTGGAGCCTGTTACTCCTCAGAGATCAGGGTTGTTGTCTGCATAACGAGAGCCGAGCAAACACTGCAGGGGCCCGAAGGAGGCTTTGCTTCTGGGATCTGTCAAGTTCGTTGTTCTCAGAACTCTCTAGCATGGGATGTTTACTCGAAATCCTGGCTGTCCTTTCCCTCTGCCACTTTGTTTACTCTCCCTTCCCTCAAGGTCCCATAGTAACGCTGCCATGCCTGCAGCAGTTCAAGAACAGCTGAAGTGACCTTGGCCAGCATGGCCAGAAGACCTCTGGCCGGGCTGCACCAGCAGCACAGTGACTCCTCTATCCCATAGCCAGACCCTTCCCCAGCCCACGTGAGCTCCTTGTCCCAAACACTCTTCTCATCCACACTGCCCTGTCTGTGCCAGGGACTTTGCTGCCTTGGCACCAAAATTGTAATGTAGGGCAAGGGTGAGACTCTCTCCAGCCAGCCCGGAGTGATGATACAGAGCCCAGGCCTGTGTGGTGATGTATCTTTGGAGCAGCTGGAATGAAGTGACATTGGAATTTCACAATAGACCTAAAAATAACTCGGGCCCATTGCATTTAGTTACTCTCTGGCAGATGTATGTTCGTGTGAATGTTCTGTGAGAGCCATCACAGCCTGCTCTGCTAAACTCTCCTTGTTGTATCTTGCATCCAGATTTTTGTCCTCACTATTGACACCATTCCCAAAGGGACAGAGACCAAATGGAGCAGAAATTGTGGAAGAGCTTCTCAGGTCTTTGTGATTCTTCTTTGAAGTCCATGGCTGCTCTTAATTATCATTTTGTCATGCAGACTTTTGCTTTTGGTGCTGTGGCGTGACACTTGATTAGCCTGTGTTAGTTGTTGAAAACCACTACTTAGTGTGTTGGAGGCAGAAGTGATCAACAAAGTGAAAAAGAAAAGGCATGCATGTAAAAAGGAAAACTTAAACAAAAATGTTATAAAGGAAATACCTGGGCTTGTGGGTCTAGCAGCTGTTAGAGAAGTGCCAAACAGGAAGAGGCCAGTGGAAGATCTTGTTGCATTCCTGATCTGCCAATCATTGGATATGGGTATTATCTGTTTCCCAGAGCAAAGAATGTTATCATTTGTTATGTTCTAGGATGGGTGTTCTGTGCTCATCCTGATGAATTTCTGCATGTTTATATAGAAGCTGTAGCCTGAGTAAGCTTACCATGGCAAGTGAAGCTCTATTCATAATATTTACAGTGACAACTGTGCATCAGGAGAACTCCTGGTATTTGAGCGAGAGGCAGCACAGTGAAGTCCTGGTCCTGCTAAGCTGTGCTGTGGATTCAGGAATGGGCTCTGAAATTTGCTTCTCTGTTAGCAGCACATACAGATCTGCATGTTACACGTCGTGCTTCTCGTGTGAGCTGGTTCTGTACAGTGTCCAAAGAAGGTATAACTGTTTCCCTCTGTACAGTCCTGCATATTGACATCTGCACAGGTACCTCAGCTCAGTCCAGCTCTCTGTTTGCTAGGTAAACATTTGTCCCTGAGGATGGAGGTTGAGTGAACTTGGATAGAAAATGTGGTGATGTGCCAGATGTGGGAAAACAAGAAACTGTGAAAGAGAATGAACTGCTTGCTTTTGCTCTTTATGACACAGCTTTTGAGAAGGAAAGTTGAATGGAGGGGTTGTAGAGGGGGGAACAGGTTTGTGACCTGGAAACACACACAGAAATTACCTTTCTAGGTTTGAGGATGTGAAACTTTTAGGAAGGAAGGACTAAGACAAAGGATTTGGATATGGTTGTTAAATGCTTAGATCTGTTACAGAACCAGAGAAGTTCTTTGCCTATTGTCAGCTTATTTCAAATGAACTTAGTGTTGGGATGAGAGAACTGACTTGGAATATAGATCAGGAATATAAATATCCTCAAGGAAGAATCTGCATTCACTTCAGGTAATGTTTGACTCCCAGAACCTGTTGAAAATAGAAAGCAGAGATTGTGAAATGGCTGAGAATCCCAAACAATCTGTCCAAATCCTGGGGCATCTGAGTCATAGCAGTAGTCACCATAGTCGCTGTTCTCTACAAAAAATGTCATTATCCCTTCTTTTCCAAAGCAAAAACCTACTAAATCAGTACACATATTCAACTCACCCGGGCATGGGGAGAAAAAGCTGTCTATAAACACATCAAAAAGAGCAACTGTGTAGTTTTTCCAATTTACTTTTAGGGAGTGAGTTAATACACTCGTTAACACCATTTTCCTTTACAGTTGAGAGGATTTGCTTGTTGGGAGCTGGTAGGGGTGTCACAGAAATGTGCTCAGCCAGTTCTGACTCTTCCCCAAGCACCTGTTGGTGTCCAGTGCTGGGGACTGAGTACTGGGAAAGCTGGACCTGTGGCCAACCTCTTACAGCTCCTGCTCAAGCAGGCCAGGTCTGGTGCCAAGTGCTGGAGTGAGCTGGGCAGTGTTTTGGTATCAGCTGGGAAAGAATTCCAGGCAGCATTTGGTGTCTGGGAGCTGCAGATAAGGGCAGTGTGTGCTGCTGTGTGGCTGCTCTGTTCTGTCAGCCCCCTTTGGTGCTGCTGCCCTCCCTCACCAGCTGCCTCAGTGTCCTGGGTATTCCATGGTGGTGTGAAAGCAGGAACCACTATGGTTGTGCCTGCAGTGACACTGTGATCTGAGTCATTCCTCCTGTGAGGAGGGCTAATCTGTAATCAAACTGCACAGGAACAAAGGGCATTCCTGTCTGTCTCTTGCTGTGTGAAATAGTTAGCCCTTCTTGGGGAACCTCATTAGATTTCATTCATTTGCTTTATCAAATCCACAAACACTATTGAAGAACATGGCTCAGCTTAGAGACTGCAAGTAGATGTACAAAATTCTGCAATAAAAGCCAATTCATTACTGTTTCTAATAAACTTTTGGAGTGTGAAGGCTGTTGTTTAGGAACCCAGCGTGGGTGCCATCTGTTTTCAGTATCCAGTCTTACAAGGAAAACCCTCAAATCTCCAGTAAAAATCTTAGCAGAGCTTAAGGAGCCTAAAACTTTTATTAGCAGTTTTTATTAGCACATTAGTAGGCTTGGTGTCTTAGCTCAGCAGGGGGTGATTGTAGGCTGGGAGGATGTACCAGCCCTTGAGAAATGGGGACACAGATCTTAGGAAGTTTAGAGATGTTGCTTCTCTCTATAGCAATAAATATGTAAGAAGTGTTATTTACCTTCATTTGAGCTTTTTAAAGGTCTTTATAAAGTGAAGATTGAAGCTGCTTTCTGGTAATTTTGGCACACAGGAAAAACGTGGTTCAAAGAGATTTGTATGAGGATCGTTTAGTGACTTTGTTGTTGTTTGTAGTAAGATGCAGCAAAGTGCTGATACTGTCACATGTTTTACTGGTGAAGTCACCACTTGCTTGGGGACACAAACCATCTCAGTCCATTTGGAAGTGTGTCCTTGGTAAGGAACGGGGGGGCTAAGTCAGTCCAGCTGTGTCTTTTACTAGTGCACAGGTGAATGGGCCTGAGAATTTCTGAACCATTTGGCTGCTAAATATTTTATCATGGAGATCCCTGTGAGCAAAGGAATGACTTTATAAGGGTACATTGCAATAAAATCAAGGTCTTTCTCTGATGCTCTCCACGTATAGTGAGGTTAAATATTGCTTTATAAAGTTAGCTGCTCTGAAACACTGGTCAGAGCCCTGTGCTGTGCATGGTGACCATAACCACCATCACTATAAAGTAACAGATTCAACAGTTCAATAGGACTGGAGGCACTTTCCTAAGGGCAGGGCTGGTCTTCTTCCCATCCATGTGTGGGAACAGGCATTGCCCTTGGCCTGTCCAATCTGAAACAGGGACCAAGAGCCACGTGGGAAAAGCGTGGAGGGCATTGTGTGGCACAGGCGTTCCTGTGTTCCCTGCCAGCCCTGTGTCCTGGGTAATTACAGAGGGGTCACTCACACAGCCTTTCCTGCACGGCTGCAGACAAACCTCACAGCTCCCCTTGGAGCTGGGGATCCCGAGGGGAAGGTTTGTTTTCCACTGCTTGTTCTCTGGATGTCCCACTGTGGCCTTGGCAGGGCAAATCCCTGCTGTGTTTGGGATGTGGCTGCTCCTGTGGTGGAGCTGCCCCTTCACAGCTCTGTGGGATATTCACCTCGAACTGAAGGGCTGCTTTTGGTGAAGGCATTGCCAAAGCTTTTCTTTGCATGCAGATCCAACAAAGCTCTTTTCCTGTGATGTGTCCATGACCTTTTAGAGATGCTTTTATTTTTTCCTAAACTCCTTTTCCACATTCCAGGCTGTTTTATGTTAACTCTGAGAGAAATTTTCTCCCTACATTATCTTTCCATGAGATTTTGATTGATCTTCCAGTAGCTTCAGTAGTAACACAACGGTGCCTTTAGCCTGCTTCTGTCTCTTGTGTAGTTTCTGGTTCAGCTTTTATGTAAACTTTGAACAAACTGTATGTGTTGTTGAAGTCTTGAGTCTGTAATAACTGGATTTGGGAACAAGCCTGGTGTTTTTCAAGCTGCAGGGAGCTGGCTACAGACAGCTGGTATGAAAGCTTTGTGTCACAAGGGGAGAGCTGGGGCAGCATCTCTGCTTTTGCAAACCCTTAAGGCGCTTTCAGAATAAGATCCCCAAAGTCTTGCAGTGTATTTATAGGTTTGTAATGTTGTTCAGAGAATGTTACACTATCCTCTGTGGCAGAAGTGCTGGTTTTGGGTTTCTCCAGCAGGGTAAACAGCTCTGGGCTCTGGTGGTGTGTGCTGCTCAGAGAGCTGTGCTGATCTGTCACACTGATAGGGTTTGTTTGGGTTTTTCAGAAGCTCTGCATATGAAAAGTCTTTGAACCATAGTATAAGTCCCAGATCATCACATCTTGATCAATTCATTAATCTAGGCTGAGGTCTTAATGTTCAAACAGATTCTGACATACAGGTCTCTCTATACGAGGGTCCTTGCCAAAACCCATCCTTTTAAATAGGAAGGAAGGTGCACTGGGAAGTCCTGTCAGCTCCTGATCATCTGTATTGGCAAACAGCTCTTTGTAGTGAGTATTTTGATTCTGAGAAGGTTCATGAAAAGCCAGTGCCAGAAATCATGTTTTAGGAAGAAGTGGAAAATTTCAAGACATTGTGAAATAAGTGAGTAGGGGTCGCTTCCCTTTATACTGAAGCTGCTCTAAAAATGACCCTTCTTTCCACCGTGTGTGAGAGAGCACAGCAAACACCCCAAAAAGCAGGAAACCCGAACGTATTGATCTGATGTGAAACATGTCAATGCAATCCTTGCTAAGCTTACTCTTGCTGGGCTGTGCTCAGCTGGTGTTCTGTCCTCACTTTGCCACTGACACACCAAATTGTGGCCATGGGCAGCTGTTCTCCACTGGGATATTTTGGATTGGGACAATGAAAGGGGTGGGGTTTGCCTCTGACCCTGGGTCTCGGAGCACTGTCAGTCTTGTGTCAGGCTGTGTTTTCATAATGATGTTTCCAGTAGTTCTTTGAAGAAAGTCCTGATTTTTTACTATTGATGTGACATTTCATAAAGTATTAGTATTTGTAAAGTTACAAAGTATATAACTTCGTCCCTCTCCAAAACTTAAGCCCAGCAGGGATCCAGGGAGGTTTTGGGGAGGGCCAGCAGTGACAGAGGTGATGGTGAGACCTGTTTCTCAGCCTTTGGACTGACATGTTACTGACATTTCTTATGGAAGATTTTTGTCTTTTCTTGCTGTTTCAGGTCTGTAGTAAAGTGAGTCAGTGTTGGACAAATGTCTGAAAAGCAGGAACATGTCTAGAAATATCCTTTGATTTCTGAGTGGAAACGAGAAACTGTCTAAATACTCCTAGTCTTTAAATAGCCACTGGCTAAAGGACACTATATCCTCCAAGTCTCCTTGATATTTGTACTGTTCTTTATGTTCCCTTTTGCCCTGTGCTCTTTTCACCCTTTCATAACTTGCATGAAACCTGCATGTGGAGAATGCATTTCCCAGAGGTCCTTCCCAGCAGGCTCCCCCTGCACACAGCCCTGGTGTGTTGGGCTAAACCTGCAGCACGAGGCTCCTTTCCTTATTGACTCAGGAGTGGTGGTATGGGAAGCTGTCAGGGGAGATGTGACAACACTCTCCAAACAGGGGGTTTTCAGCTCTTGCTCCTCCCTGAGGAGGCTGCAGGACATTCCCTTGGCAAAACACAGGTCTCTTGCCATGGGAACGCTTGTGAGGCCAGCGTGGGCAAAGTGTTACCAGAGCAAGAGCCCAGGCACTGCAAACCTTCATTTATTAATCAGTAATTATGTTTATAATTAAGTCAAACTTCCAAACCTTGCTTAAAATAGTGTTGAATTTGTAACATAAATAAACGAAGGCTTACAGTGCCTTAGTTGGGGGAGGAATATTTGCTTCTGACTGACCTTTCCCTTTGCTGTTCTGTCTCAGGAGGTGCATACCTGAGCCTGCCTACGTGAAATCAGTGGAGATAACATGTTCCTTGGCAGCTCTTGCAATTCCAGTTTGCCAGTCATTAACTTTGATTCCTGTTCTTATTTTTTCTGACACTACTTAATATATAACACTTATGACTGAGGAAAAAATGTTTGTCTGCTCCAGTATCTCTGTCTTCAAGACTGAAGTATTATTTTTAAACAGAGGTTAATCAAACAGCAGGGATGGTTTGGTTGTTTCAAAATGTTTGATATAACTTCAGCACAGAGCTCCCTCCTCTCCTTTGTGGAGTGTGGGCAATAGAACAGCCTTCCCCTTCCACATCCCTGGAGGGAGGATTTCAGGTAAGGAGGATGAACCAGGTAACCAAGCAAATGACCTGCCCTGAATCTTGCTTTCCAGATGGGCTCTGTCTGGGATTAGTGTCCTCGTGCTGCAGCTGGGATTAACTTTGTAGGTACAAATAGTAAGATGCTCAAGTGTGGCCTCCTCGCCAGTCCTACACATTCACTCCGAGTAGGAATGTTTTGGTTTCTCTCCTCTGCCTCTCTACTCCAGCACACAATGCATATAATCTGATTCTTTGAATGAACCTTTGTTTGGGGAAATACTGTTAGTTTTGGCTCTTGGAGAGCTGAGCTGACATGCCCAACTCCTCAACAAAACAGATCGGAGATTAAAAAACAAACTAAAACCACGCCTTTGAAAAAAAATGCTGGGGAGAAGCCAAAAGGTTCCTTTTCTGTGCTGCTGAAAAAGCTAATTTAGCTACTGTACTATCAAATCAGATTCTTTTTCTATTGCTTAAATTAAGAACCTCATTCCCACTGCCTGCAGTAAAGGAAAACTTTTACTCTGCTTCACAAAATTGCATGATCGTGTACAGGAAGGAACTGGGGAGGAGGCACAGGGGAAGTGGGTTTTGACCAGAGGTTAACAAGGCAAACCAGAGGTGTTTGAGCACAAGTGCAGTGGGACTCTGGTACCTAAACAGGAAAACACAACATATTTCTGTAGCTTGTTCCTGTAAACTGAATGTACAAAATTCAGCTTTGAAAACAAAAGAATTTGTTTACAACCGTAGCACACCAGACCCCAGTGGTCTGCAGGAGAAGGGATTCCTGCAGGTCTGCTGCAGCTGCTTTCCAGGGTGTCTGCTGGGAATACAGATTTGGGCAGCAGGGACAGGCCTGTGCAATCCATTTCTTCAACATGTATTCAAACCCCCTGTTAAGCTGACCAGACCAGCCTTCTGAGATTGACTTGCTTGGGGTGGAATTATCCTAATATTTCAGTGTCTCCTTCTCTGTCCCTTCAGTACTCTTTGTATAAATCGGTTTCTTGAGCTTAATTAGTAATTGAAAAAAACCCAAATTCTTCTCGGTTTGCACACAAATACATGTGCCTTTCTGCCCAAATCCAGAGGGTGCTTGTGTCATGTGGTTTTATGCTGACTGAAGTCCATCTTAAAATCCTCTGATTAAGGGAGGAGAGCAGGGGATTCTTCTGCTATGAGTCATCTCCTATCAGGGCTCGATCATGCTTCTGCTGAAGTCGGAAGGAGTTTTTCATTGACATTGTTAATTGGATGTTTTTTCAGTGCTGTGAGAGCTACTGGTTTAAATTTGAAGTTGAGAACAGCATCTCATGTGCCCTGTATCTGTTAAGAAAGAAAGTCACCTGTTTGTCTTGTCCCTGCCGAGTCAAAAACACAACTAAAATACCCTTCAAGGTCGTTCACTGGCTGGGTGTTATTAATATACAACAAAATGATGAGGTTGTTGGGCCAAAACCTTTGCAAGTAAACGGGTATTACCAGGGTGAAATCTGGTTTGTACTGTTAGAATACACACCTTCTCCTAATTCCATTGCAGTTGGTTGAAGAAAAGCTTTAAAATGAAACTCGTTGAAGGGAATCAGGTCTCACTCTCACAAAGGATGTCTTTTTCTTGTACTTTGCTGCAAATGTTGTGATGCTTGAAGGATTGTGATTGTTTTTAAAACACAGCTGCTTTTGCTGGAGTTCTAAAAACGTGGAGAGTTGTGTTTTTGTGATAGATCAGTTGTGCATTATCTGTTTGCGTGCTTAGATCTCAGTTGTCTCAGGTGGTTCCTGCGCTGGGAAAAAGCACATAAAACACTTGGCAATGAACTGCAGCCTCTCTTGGTGAATCCAGGACCTGCTGGTGAAAGCTGCAGCATATGGAAGGGGCAGGCTAGGGTGTCTGCAGCTTCTCTCCTGGCAGCCCTGCCACTGCTTCAAAACACGGCAGGGCCACCATGTCCAGGGGGAATTCCAGCTCTCTTGGCTGCTCAGCTGAAGCTTTTTTAGCTGGTTTGCTGGGATCAAATCACTTGAGGACATTTGGTCTCAGGAGGAGGAGGAGGAGGTTCCTTCATGGGAGACTGAGCTGAGCTGCTGGAATGCATTGCACATTCGTTACCCACCAGATGGTTTTCAGCTGCTTTGATTTGCTGTGTGTGTGATAGTGAGGAAAATATGAAAGTCACCTATTTCTGCAGCATTGTTTGCATCAGCTGTGCCTCTGGTTCCCTGTGTGCTCCTCTGCCTGGGCACCAGCTGTGCAGCACCAGCATCCCCAGGCCATGCCACTGGCTGTGGGTGTCACTGGTCCAGCTTGTGCCAGGCACTACTGGGTCCAGTTTTCCCTTGGGTTGTTCTGCTCCCCTCCTTGGAACCAGCAGCCCTACAGAGCTGCAGCAGCCCTTGCAGAGAGAGCCAGGACCACGTGTGTGATTGACTCTCCCAGGTACACGGTGACCATCCACGTGTTGAGCAGCTTGCTCCACGTTTCTTGCAGGAGCTGGTGTGGTCTTATGGAGCTGACAGGAGGCTCTCCAGTTGTTTGGGTTTTTTCCTTGTTGTTTTGCTGCTTTAAAATCTGAAGGCTGATTTCAGTTAGGCAGCTGCTCTCAGTCACAGTGTTGTTCAAAGTAATTGACTTTCCATTGACTTTGGAATTTGGAATAGTGTCTAAACATTGTTGTCAGCTTCATGCTGATTCCTCTCCATGAGGCTGCAGTCATTTCACTTATGACCTCAAGCTGGACTTGTGTTTTGCTCCCATGGGAACTAAAAATAATAATTATTTTAAGAATAGGTTCTTAATCACTTCCTTCTTTTGATGCACTATTTTTGTTTAGCATTTTGTAAGACTGTAATAGAAAAATATTTTAAACTATTTGTGTTTTAATTCCAGTTTTAATTAGCTCTTTGAAGATGCAAGGAGTGTAGGAGACTTGATTACAGTTCCTTTTAGTCTTTTTATAGAGAAGCATTTGCTCTTGTTATTCTGAGTGCAGATTATTAGAGTTTTGTTGCTTTGGCAGACTGTGGAGTCACACAGAGCTATGAAGAGATGAACATTAAGTTGACAGATTTCTTAGTCGAAGGCATGTGGGCACTTTGTCAGTGTTGGTGATGCATCATCAGCTAATCTTCTGTCTCTGAGCTATTAATGTACAGAGAAGAAACAGGAAAAGATGTGTTTTAGTCTGGGTTTAGAAGGAAAGATAAGACAAGGTGTGCAGTGCTTCTGAGCCAGAGCTGGCTGTGCAGTGAGCACTGAAGGCGATGGGACAGGCTGCAGTGACGGGGGAGATACTAAGCAGGTGGAGATCTGCCCTCTGCCCTGACACACAGCAGCTGCAGGACAGAGAGATTAATACTTGATTGGAGGATCTTTCTGGAAACTTAGAAGTGGGGCATGTATGCTGGGGCACTGTGTGTTCTGGTACCTCTCTGCAGAGCCTCTGCAGTTCATGGCAGAAATCACTGCCCGCTGACCCAGGTGCTCAGTGATCCCCTCTGACAGGGCACAGTGTTTGGAGGTGACTGTTCCTGTCACTCCCCTGTGTATCTCCTACTGCAGATGGCCATAACCTCTTGACCTGATGCTTGTGGTGTGCCAACATGAGCCTGTTTCCTTTGCTGAGGAAGATGTGCAGCTAAACCCACAAAAAACCAGAGGGAGGACCTGGGATAGACACAATTGCTAGACTTTAATCTGTGGCTTGACATTTACTATGTTATGAATATTTCCTACTTCCTCTGCTCTGTCAGTAGTATGGATTGATGATTCACAGAGGTGTGTTTTGAGGGCTGGGTAGTTTGTGTTTATACAGTGTTTACTGGAATCTCTCGTGCTCCTTCCTTTTTCCTTCCATTTCCTTCCCACCTCCCAAGATCATTCATACATAAGCCATTTCTCCTTCCAGCCTTGTCTTTCCTTGGAGAAAGGTTACTATTTCTAGGCTGTTGGTGTTCCTTTGTGCCCAGCTGTGTTTGCCAGCATTGTAGAATTATTGGGTTTTGGCTTTTCTTGGGCCAGAACTGGCATTTTGTTCTCCCTTTCCAGTGTTACCAGCCTGGAAAATCAAATGGAACTGTAGAAATGAAGTTCAAAAAGTCCAAGCCACAGCTATATGTGACCAGACATAGCAAAAAGCGCTGGTCCAGGTTTTGGGCTTAATTTTGAGTAACCTTGTTTTCAGTTGCTGGAAGCTCATAGATGGGGATTTGAAAAGGTGGGATAATGGCATGGAAAAGAGTGGGTGAAATGAATTTCATTCCTGCTGAACATACTTGTGAGACCAGTTGTGACAGTTCTTAGTTCTCACGGATGAGAACATGAAGGAGCTTTGAAAAGTGGATTAATCTCTCCTGGCTCAGTGAGCCATGGACAGCACATGGCAAAAGTTGTCACTGGCCAAGTGTGACTTGTTGCAGTTTTGTTCTACTGACAGTTTGCAGTTTTAAGGAGATGCATTTCCTTGAGAAAAGAGAAAAACTGAAAGCAGAATGATTTGTTGTCTGTTTTGTTTCAGTGGAAGGTTGGTTTCACCAAAATGGAAAAATTTTAAGGGATTGAAACTTCAGTGGAGAGATAAAATCCGTCTCAATAACGCCATCTGGAGGGCCTGGTACATGCAGTGTAAGTACCGCGGCCCCTGTCGTGGCCTCCCTGTGACAAATGTGACAGCAGGAGGGTGGAAATGGTTGTCCAGGGAAAAAACCTCAGGAGTCTGCTCAGGGCTGATGTCTTGGAGGCAGTGCCATTGCATCAGGGAGGGCTTGCTTGGAGGTGTCCACAGAGGGTGTGCTGGGCACACACTGAGATCTCCCTGTGCCCTGTTATTTGGAAGAAACCTTTGCTAGACTCCCCCTCACACCTTGCCACTGAAGTGCCAGTGACAGATCCTGCCCATCTGAGCGTGTGGGTTCTTGTTTCAGACCTGGAGAAGCGCAAGAACCCCATGTGTCACTTTGTGACTCCGCTGGACGGCTCCGTGGACGTGGATGAGCATCGTCGGCCAGAGGTGCGTGAAACCCGAGGGACTCTGGGGTTTGGGACAAGGGGTCCCAGTCTGCCAGAAGGGAGGGCAGCACAGCAAGTCTCTGCTCTGGTTTTATTTTAAAGGAACCATTAAAAGCAAACTGAACCTGCTGTTGTAGGTTTATCATATTAAGGTGATCAAGGTGCAACCAGAAGGACATTTGTTATCTGCGCAACTTATGTCTATATTCTAGTTTAACAAATCATAAATCATAGAAGTACAGTTGGAATAGTTAAGGTTTTGGCAGCCATTTCTATCTTCTGACTGAAAGTTGGTGGGAAATCAGAGGGACAGTTGTTTTCAGGACTGAATCTGAGTGACCCTGTGCAAGTTCTCTGTATTTTACGTAACTGGCAAGGTGTGTTTTCAAGACAACAAGCAATTTCTTTTTCAGTCTCAGGGTAACTTCACAGAAAGAACAAATACAGGCTTCTGTTCTTTCAGTTTTGTGCTCTTGTAAACATAAATGAAAACTAACATCTGCCCTCTGGCTCCTTGCAGAAAACCAGTGAGGCCCTTGATGAGGCAATATGTGACTCTCTGTGTACTGCAAAACTCTAGAATAATTTATAACTCAAAGGAGTTCCAGATGAGTTTGTGAAACTGTCTCAGGTTTTGGAAAGAACAGTGTTGATGTTTGTGTTGAAAGTGACCCTCGAACACAAAGTTAAGGCTCTCATTAGTCTGCTCTCCCCAACTTCCACACTGCTCTCTGTGACACGTCCAAGACCCACATTGTCTGATCCTTTTGTTGCCATCAGTGTGTGGCCTGCGAGGTCACGCTCCTCCCTGAGCTGGACATCAGATTTCTATTGCTTCGTGTCATTGGTAGCAGCTTTTGCTTTTGCTTTTGTGTGCATGTAACCTTGTGACATTCACAGGGTATTCTGTGCTTTATATGTGATATTTCAGTAAATTAATTTAAAAGGGTTTTTTTTTTGCCATTTCTTAACTGTTGGCCATGGGTGAGCTGCTGTGGGAGATGCTGACAGTGCAGTCAGACATCATCTCGTGTTTGGTTTCTGTGGGAAAGATGAAGTTAGTACTGTCAGATTTGCTCTGTGATAGCTGAACTCGGGGCAGTGTGGGCTGCTGATACATGAGCTCAAACAGAATTAGCATGCTTTCTTTTGCATTTTTTATGCCTGAATATTTGCTTGGAAACATATTGAATGTTGAGCCCTTACGTGACTGTGTGTAATTCGTGGTATGTGTTTGTGTTCTCAGGCCATTGCAACAGAAGGGAAGTACTGGAAACGGAGGATTGAAATAGTCATCAGGGAATACCACAAGTGGAGAACATACTTCAAGAAAAGGGTCTGTTGGTTCACTTGAGCTTGATCAGTTGCTTTTTGAGTTTCTCTATCACTTTTTCTTGCGTGCAAGAGCACTTAAACCAGATGATAAGCTGGTACAGACATGCTCATCTGATTAGTTCCACTTAACTAAAAATTATTGTGCTGGGACTGATTGTGCATGATTGAGTCTTCAAAGTTTTGCAAAATCAGGTCTTCTCCTGGCATATACAGGACCTATTCTGACTTTACCATCTGTTTTGTTCTCCTTTTACAGTTACAGAAACATAAAGATGAAGATCTTTCAAGTTTGGTCAGGGTAGGTAATGGCATTTGTGCTTGTAGAACCCGCAGTAGATAACAAAGCTGTAACGTGCAGTAGCTTGCTTTGATTAAAATCTAAGACAAGCATCTTGCTTCAGCCTTAATTAAGGTTAGGCACCTTCATGTTCTGTGCCTTAGAGAGCAATGTGAGATTTGTAGTTTGAATTGGATGGAGGAAAGGTTGAATGTAAAGTGCTGTGACAGAAGAAATGAGAATCAGTGTTGCATGCCCAGAGAGATGAATCTCTTATGAGAGCTGGCACATGATTTCATCTTGTTCCTGAGTTGCATCTGGCACTGCTGCCTTGCTTGTGTAACTGGATCCGTAAGATGAGTGAGCTACATGTTGCAGGTCTTCCTGTGGTGCCTGCAGCTCAGGCAGATCTTGTGCCAGGATCCTGAAAAAAGGAATAGTGGCATCACCATTCAATATGTCCCCTCAAGCCGTCAAAGCTGCTTTGGGCATATAAACTGATGATCAGAAAAACTGTTGTATTTTTTGTTTTTCAAGGCAATGCAGTTTAGCTCAGCCTTTAATGAGGGGTGGGTAAGCCAAGTCACTTTATATTGTATTTTTCACAGGCTAAAAGTGCCCACAGGAATATCAGCACAGCTTCTGCAAAGCCAGTACAATTACACTTCACTGCATTTCACAGTTTCAGATACTTCTCACAAGACAGGAGTTGCTTGCTTTGAGTTTTTGTAGATCTGCACCAGGCTGCTTTGGCATTGTGTGGGCAGCCTGACTTCTGCTTTCCTTTGCCAGGATGATGATGTGGTTCTGTGGCAGAAGAGGAGGTATGGCAGAGAAACCCCAGTCCCTATGGAGGAAGGCAGCCTCTTGGATGCAGACATGCTCATGTCCGAGTTCACCGACACACTCTTCTCCACGCTGTCCTCACATCAGCTGGTTTCCTGGCCAAATTCCAGGGACATAGGTACTTCTTGGCTGTAGCTGTGTTGAAGTGAGAACCTCTGTGAAAAGCCTGGTTTGCTGCTCTTGCAGTCTTACCTAAGAAATCTGCCTTGTATTGCTGAAACAGATAAAAATAGGTCAGAGGTTGTAGCTGTCTTATGCTTTATAGGTTATGGAATCCCAGTTATTCATCCAAATTTAACCTCTGTCTTAGCTTCTTGTGTGCTGCTCTCAGCTTTGCCCTCTAATGTTGCTGTGAAGAAACCTGTAATGAGCAGTACTTACCTTTATCAGTGGTGAAGGCCTTGTTATTATCTCAAAGCATAGTTGTGGGTGTATTTCTGAGGGAGTGCCTTTGTATTTTATTTTGGTTTTGTCCCTTAGAACATTCTGAGTGCAAGTGCCATCTGTACAAACAATCCCAAGAGCTGTACAGTTCAGTCTGGGGGCTCTGACTGTCTGACACTGTGCACTCTCTTTGCTGCAGGGATGTCTGAGCAACTGCAGAGCAACTGTGGTTTACACAAATTGTACTCAAGGCAAAAGAAATGCATCATGATTACTTTAAAATAGCATGCTGTGAGCTGTGGGGGTTTGGGTTGTGCTTCCCAGCAAGTTTGTGTTGTGCTGCAGGGGCAGGACAGGAGGTTTGGGAGCAGGAGACATCCAAGCCTGGCAATCCCCAGTTGTTAGTTAGAGCCTTCAGGTCTCACCTCTTCCATTTTAGTAGTTGAAAGTTTCATTCCCCGGTGGTTTTGATTTCAAAAGTGTGCTGGAGTTCTGAAGAGAAGCAGATGCTCGGTTCATTTCAGCAGCAGCTTTTCTGTGACATCTTGGCCGGGCCAGGCTGTGGAGTGTGCTCATGTTTTAGCCAAGTGCTTTATTCCTGCTGCTGTTACTGTGTGAGTGATGTGAAGCTAATCCAGTCTGTCTCCTGAATTTTGCAGGACACTTAGGAAATGCTGACATGATTCAACCAGGGCTTATTCCTCTCCAGCCGAATTTTGATTTTATGGATACTTTTGAGCCTTTTCAGGGTAAGAGTAATAGAATCAATTAATTTCTTTCAAATTGCAGCGATTGGTGACCTACTTTTAAAAATAAGACCCAATGTTGCAAATATGTGAGATTTTCCCAATTAACATTTCCTAGTGATGAAGACATTTAACATTTTGTTTGCCTTCGAACATTTTATGGTACTGTCAAGAATACCATGTGACATTGAACTGCTGCTGACAACTTTGATGGTTATGGATCTTCATGGAAGTCAAAAGTCACATCTGTTTTCTGGCCCTGAGTGCAGCCTGCATCACATAACTGAGCTTTGTGGGAGTGACTGAGGATCAGCTCTCGGCTGGCTGTGTAGGGGAACCTCTAACAGAGGACTGGTTTTTGTGTTGTCCCAGCCTGCATCAAAGCTGAAGTCTGTCCTGAGGAGATCAGTTCCTCTGGAAAACAGCAATTCATTGCTTAGTCAACAGCAGTTGGATGAAGCAAAAAGGGCATGGTTTCATTATTTGCTAAAGAGTACTGATATTCCTGTGAATTTTGGGATTTAGCAATGCTGTACCTAGAGTGTAAAAAGTAGAAAATTAATAGGTGACCTTTTGTATTTCAGAATTATTCACACCCAGTCGCTCCAGTAATTATTTCCCCTCTGTGTCTGCTGCCAGCTCAGCTACAACAGACAGCAGCAGCCACTCCTCCCAGGTAAGAGAAACTCCTGATGTTTAAAGCAGGAGCCTCTGACATGAGCCGTGCCCTCCTGATGCCTCACTCAGCAATGCTTTTGTTCCCTGCCAGTCTCCGGGGTCGTTGCCCAACACAGGGAACATCAGTGATGAACTGATTGCTTCCTCAGTACCCACTCCCGTCATTCCCGACGTCGGCACCGACCAGTGTCCCAGCATCACAAGCGGGGGATCTTTCATCCAGCCTCCAGACTTCCCTCCAGACTCTCCTCTCAGCGGGCCACAAACGTTCATGCCAGTGTTTCAGACCCCGCTGCCCCTGCTCCAACCCGCCGCCCCCCAGCACCAGTCCCCGCTGCCCGCGGTGCCCCTGAGCTCCGGCCTCAGCTCTGCCCCCGCCGCCTTCGCCGCGCCGGACACGCCCAAGTTCGGGCTCTGCGAGTCCACGGTCATCACGCACACGGCCTCTGCCACGCTCACCCAC
>JAWWEE010000034.1:11085113-11137474 GCA_035221455.1 Xenops minutus | reverse complement strand
CCGCGCCGGACACGCCCAAGTTCGGGCTCTGCGAGTCCACGGTCATCACGCACACGGCCTCTGCCACGCTCACCCACAACGCCCCCGCCACCACCTTCAGCCAGAGCCAGAGCCTCGTGCTGGCCACGCAGCAGCCGGGTGCGGCGCTGCCCTGCAACCTGGCCTTCCAGACCGCTGCTGTCGTCCAGGGGCAGCCCCGGCCCCAGCTCCAGTCCCAGCTGACCTTTGCACTCCCCAAAGCTGTTCCTCTGGCCAGTGCTGGGACGAGGCCCAAACAGTCACAAAAAATAGTGCCTGCTCCGAAGCCTGAAACAGTGTCCTTATTGGTAAAGAATGCCTTCATCACCCCAGGTGAGCAGCGTGGGGGGTGATGGGTTTCTCTTCTGAGCGAGACTTGCAGGGGGGAAGGACCTTCTTGCTTTTCTTGCTTCATGTAATAAGTAAAGATACAACTTCCTGAGGGTGTCCATGGATCCCCTGAATGCACTGGGGTGTGGTCATACTGTTCAGTGGGATGCTCTGGGCTGCGGCAAGGATTTGGAGCAGTCTGGTTGTGAGTGTGAAAAGCCAACCTGCAAAAGGGGGTCTCTCCTTGTAACGTTTGTGCTGGGCTCCATCTGCACGTGTGGGCTCTGTGCTCCTGCCCTGGAGAAACCTCAGGTGTCTGTGCACTGCTGCTGTGGTGAACTCTGCCCCTCAGAGCATTCAGCCACAGTGGAGGAGGAGATGGCAGAGTGTTACTCTCCCCTAGGAGGGATCAGATCTCCTCAGGGAGCTGGAGATCTTTGTCTAGGGCAGTTTATGGACTCTTGAGATGCTGTCAAGAGCACGTGGGTCTCAGGTCAGAGTTTGAGCACCTACTGATGTGCTGGGACCTTCACACTGGGTGTGATTTGAAGCCGTTGGCACGAGGCTAAGAATAGCAAGATGAGCAGAGGGAATCTTGCTTGTGGTGGTTCTTGTGGGAAAGCTCAAGGCTAGAGCAGGACAGACAGCATGCCTTTTGCTGGGATTATTGCAGGCTGTTTTTAGACTGCTGCTGGCTGGGGGCCAAGTGACTTCAGCCACTTGAAATGAGCAACAATAGTTCAAGAAAAACCTTGCCTGGAGGAGTATTGTTAAACAGGCTTTACTGGGGAGTAGGTGTGTCTGCTGGGGCCTGATAGTGAGCTTACCCACCAAAAAAATAAAAATCACTGTTCAGGAGAAGAACAGACCCAAGGATCTAATTCTGACATGTCACTGGCATCAAGTTGGTCCGTGATTAATAGCAGCAGGGTGTTAATGGCACTATTGCTATCTCTAGTATGTCATAAAGCAAGAGTGTGTGTACCTTCAGCAGTCAAGACATGCATTTCTCACCCAGTAAAACATTGTAGGCAACTCATTTTCAGAAAGCCTTTGCTTCTGGTTTTCTTAGTGCTTCCTGGGTTGTTCCTCACCTCATACATCATTTTCCCAACACTTCACCAGTTGCTTCTAGACCATCACAACCAATGACTTTGTTTCTCATCTAGATTTAAAGCTGTTGCTGTTCTTCTTCCTGGATACTGGCATGTTTGGGGGTCACAGTGCTCCTAAAGTACTGGGACAGCAAGCTCAGGGGACAAATCCAAGACTTTATATATAAAGAGCAGAGCTTTATTTTTGGTAATAGAATAAACATCAGTACTTGTATCTGAGGCATTTATGCCTGTCACTTGTGTTCAGGACAAACAGATCATCTGACTATAAAGCAAATTCCATTATATCTTGTGTTAGAAAGGGATGTATAACATTTATTGCCCTGTGTACAAGGACTCACCAATCTGTACAGATTGTTTCATCAGACTTCACAAGGGGAAGAAGTCTGCTATCCCCACTTTAGACTCAATATGCTGATTTTGAGAGGAAAGTCTGCAAAAGATGCATGTGTAGGACAGAAACGTGAAATGGAAGGCGACTTTTAAATATTGTTGCTAATTGTTGCAGTTCCCCCAGTGTGGAAGTCAGGAATGCCAAGCCTGTGCAGCAGCATTAATGCACTGGTAAGAGCAGGCTCTTGAGCTCAATAGACATGTCACAAGTCCAGCTGAACGTCAGTGAACAGTGGAAGGGTTGTGATTCCAGTGTTTGATGTGGGAATGCTCAAAGAATGAGCCCCCTGTGTCACAGGGACAGAGCTCTGTGCCTGACAGACCCACACAGGGGCTGGCCCAAGGTCTGTGCAATCCACAGCCCTCCCTGCTAAAGGATGTGCAGAGACTTCACTTGGCTCAAAACACAGTCCCAGGTGAGCAGTCAGGGAGGGACCATTGGATGAGCCTGCACTGTCTCCCTGTCCTGTTGTGTGTGGCCTTCAGAATCCTGGTGCTAAACTGCAGGGGCTGAGCTGTGGTCACACTTCTCATGCATCATGACTGTATTAGTCCAAAGGAGAGCTGAAGCCAATACAGGCAAGGATGAAAGTGAGAAAGTTTAGTTCAGTTTTCTCAAAAAGCAGACAGAAGCTCTGTCTTTGCCTGATTCTTCCCTTAGTAAAAATGTAGGAGGGTCACTCCTGTTCTCTCCAAATTCTGGGCAAGAACCATGTCAGCATTAACGCCCTGCACATATGTATTGGTTAAATGGAGATCTTCACAGGCTTATGTGGAGATACTTGCTGCTATTCAGAATTATTTCTAGCTGCCTAAGCACTGCAGAGCTCCTGGTTCTTTAGCCTGTTTCCTGGAATTTTGGTGCTGATTCCCAATCACATTTGTTTGTCTTGTTCTTGCGTGTCATCTGAAGCAGCTGTAAAACCAGATAGTGAAAGAAGCTGGTAGAATGAAGTGGTGAGGAAAAGGATTTAATATATCTACAGGGAAGCATGAAATATTGAATCATTGACCTTTCCTGGGTCAGCAGAACAAGAAGTTTGGATGTGAGAGGAGAGGTGAAGATGATCCTCTCTGGCAGAATGAAGATAGTTTGCAGCTCCTTGAATCACTATGTGCCTCTGTAAATTCACCCTGAAACAGTGACAGTGATGCTGAAAACCTCAGAAAAAACTGATGTGTTGGACTCCTTTGAACTGGATTATTGGAAAACTGGTGGCATTTTGCACTGCAAGGAAATAGCACCAAATAGGTGCTCATTAATCCATCCCCCTGTTTAACAACAAGTTATTTCATACAAAATAACCTCCACCTTTTTTTGTGTGTGTCTCATTAACTATTCTAACTGAATTGTGTTCTTCAGCTGCCTTTCAGGGACAGTCCAGAGCTGTGATTGTAACTCCAGCACCTTTAAAAAGAGAGGGGATTTTGACGCCAGCCACGTCTCAGTCTAATGTTGCAATTGCACCAGCTGGAATTGTCAGAGTAAGGAGAAGAACAAAAAAATAATATATTTGTTTTTTAGGCCTGTTACTTGCAAGTAGTGAGAGCCATAATGTGCTCAGGAGGGTAACGAGTCCTCTGAGTGACCTGTTACCCAGTGTACGCATTTGTGCATTCAGCATTATGTGTGCTTATTATTAATTTAGTTATTTTATGGGCCTGGAAGCACTTTAGAGTCTTCACAGCCTCTGTCTCACACAACAGTAAGATTCCAAGGATGCCTGTGTACACAGTGCTGTGGATGGGGATGGCTTGTGCTTTAAGCTGGAAGGAGCCCAGGAATGTCACCTTTCCACTGACATATTGGAAAGCATGCCTTGAGTGGGTTTCCCCAATATGTTGTGTGCAGAAAGATGAAAATAGATTTTAGTATATTATGCTGTTGATGTGTTTTCATACTGCTTTAAGTTATGAAAGGATACTGGTCTTGTGCCAGAAGGCTGACTTTGGTGCCTGCCAATTCCTTATATATTAGCCCGTGTTTCTTGTCATCAGATTGTTAATCATGTATTAATTTGCTACTTTTAGTGAAAGGCAAGGTAACAAATATCTTTCTCTCTCTCTCTCTCTCTCTCTTTCTCTTTCTTAATCTCTCTCTCCCCCTGCTTTCTCCTTTCTCTCCTCCCTTCTCCCTCTGCCCCACACTGCCCCTGCTCCCTCCCCCTGTGTTTCTCTGTGCTATTTCTGTGCTGTTCCCAGGCTCCCGGGGTGACGGAGTTCCATAGTAACATTCTGGTTGGTCCAGCACAGCGAGCACCAAGTAGTCAACAAAGCCAGTCCACAGTCTCACATCTCTTCTCTCCTAGTGTAGTCCAGGATGTGTTGGTGAAAGGAGAGCACATCCCTTCCCACAGTTGCAGTTCACAAGTTCCCTCACCTACACCTAGTAAGTTAGAAAGCTGTAAGCATTCTCTCTCCCCTGCACATCTAAGTGTGTTTTTCTTGGTTAGGCAGGGTGTAAATGGGCCTTGAGGATCCCTAGATAATCCCCTTCTACCCTGCAGCTGCAGTTGCATCCCGCTGTTTGCATTTTTTGTCTTAAATGACTGTGCAGTGTTCCCACAAACTGTGACTTTGTGCTTCCTGTAAGTGGCTCCTTTCTAAAAGGATGTGCTATCGTAGTCACCAAGAAATTAAACCCGTGGAAAGGCTTCTGTGTAGGAAGTGCTGAACAGGTTTGTTGTTCAGTGTCATAACTAGTTCTGACTGGAGGATCTCAGACACAGTAGGTAAGTGCAAAGGTCCTTCTGCATGTACATCGTTGGAGCAGTGCCTGGGCTGGTTTTGGTGGTAAATGGCTTGTGAGTGTCACCATCATGTCCCAGGCCATTGGAGTCAAAAGGGGGAGTCCAGCAGGACAGTGGAATCACAGCCTACGTGTTCAACATGCCTTTGCTGAAGTACGTGTGTGTGAAAGGAGTATTGCTTCTTGCTCTTCAGATGTAATATGCTTGTGCCATGATATTCTAAGCTTTCCCAGCAATCTTGATGTTTTCTAGCATGTGGTTGCTACATCAAACAGTATAATTTGGTTGCTGACTGCATTTTGGTTCACTTCTGAGTAGAAGCTTCTCAACAGTTCCATTTGCTACAGGAAGTTTGTTGATGTGACCTGTGTTTCTTCCTTTATGAAGGCCGGGACTGCCAGAATTCAGGCCAAGCTTCCCCCTGCACCTCTGAGCAGAGCCCCAGCCCACAGTCTCCTCAGAACAGCTCAGGAAAACCTGCCACTGACCCTACTATGGCTGCATTCAAGGTGTGTGTCCTTTGCTTTGAGGGGCTTTTCTCCTTTGCCTTTGTAGCTATTTTTCTGAGCGTGGACTAGAGAAAGTTGTGCTTCAGGACAGTAGTGTATTTGTGTATTGGGCTTAGCTTGCTGCTGCATCTGTGCTGCTCTGTTCAATTCAAAATGTCAGTCCTTCATAATCTACTCTGCTCCTCAGGGATGTGTCACCAGAGGGGCCAGGCTTAGCTGTATCTCTGCAGGTCCTTATGGTCATGACAGCAGTTCCTGCTGTGGCTCACAGGAGTGTTGTGACAGGTCTCAGTTTACTTGGTCAAAGGTTTCAGGCTTAGTGTTCTAAACCATGGCTTTTTGCCATTGTTCTGTTGGGGCTCTTCAGTCTGCAGGGCTCTGGCCATCGCTGGAGGGGAAGTTCTTGACCTGCTGAGTTACTTACATGTCTCCAGTGATGCTTTGCTGCTCCACAGAGAAGCAGCTCCACAGACTCTACGAGTTCCACCTGTAAAACCCTTCGAGAATTCCTGGGGTAAGAACTCGGCGGTCTAGAGATAGCACCTGACGCTGCTTGTACCTCACACACGAGCTGACCTTGTCAGAACACTTTCTGTGATGGGATGAGAAACTGATCCACAAAAAAACAATGCAGAACAGTCAACTGTAACCTCCTCATTCGTTCTGTTGTGAAAGGGAGTGTTACTTAACTGTTTTGCAAGTGCCAACCCCTGTCTGGCTTCTCTGGCTCTGTTTACCCTGTGAGTTGATGTCAGCTCGATTACTCCCAGGGCAGAAAGGTAAGTTTAACACCTGCAGCCTGTGACTGCACTCAGTTCTAGTTGTGTTGCAGAGGAGAATCAGAACTGGCCCTTGCTGACCATGCTGCAAGTTACTCATGAAAGTTTGCAGTGATTTGCTTGGCATGATTGCTCACAACCAGGAGTTGCAGCCTGTTCTTGCTGCTAGAGAGCAAGTTAACAAAGGAACAGATTATCAGGGCTGGCTGATGATTGGAAAGGGGGTTACCAGGTGGAGGAGTGTTCTTAAAAATAAGAATTCTGTAATGAAATTGGCTTTATAGCCATTTAAACTCACCTGCTCTGACATGAGCTGCTTCGGATGTGTATTGTTAGGTAACTTTTTTGTAAGTGAAGAGAGAAACAGTGGTTATTTACCAGATGTATGTTCTTTTGTTCCTCTGCATTGCTAGTTAGGTTCCACAGTTCTGTATTGCTAGGTGACATTGTTATTTCAGTTTGGCAAAGCAGAGAGAGCACTGAAAATGGCAGTTCTGCTCTGGAACCTGCCTTTTCTTTTGTTTTGAACAGCCACTCCACTGCCTTATAACGCTGTTTTCCTCCCTTATAAAGAAGGGAAAAAGCCTCACTCTGCCAACAATGTGTTCTCAAAGGGCAGACTCAGTTAAAGTTGTTTCTTCAGCCCAGGTTTCCTGCAGCAGAGTCCCAGGCATCCAATTCCAGGGAAAAAATAGGCACTGAGTGGTGCAGTAACAGGAACAACTCAGGCTGGTGCCTCTGGAGAGGAACCCAGAACAAAGAAATCCCCAGGCTTTTGTACCATTATGGTCTCTGCACCTTCTTTACATGATCCTCACCCTCCTGGCAGTCGCCTCTTGTTTGGTGTGGAGCTGCTTTGTTCCTTATTGGATTCTCTCAGTCTGCAGGCTGTCCTTTGCAGGTTTTTCAGGCCGGCTGTCCTGCCGTGGCTGTCACACGGGCTGATGGGTCCCTGCTGCTCCAGCTCCAGCTGAGCTGAGCAGAAGCCACAGGGCGGCGGTGTGGACCCGGCTTTGAGAAGGATCCGCCGCGGCTCCTTTGTCCTCCTGCACAGGCGGGGGCTCGGAGTAATCCGGCAGTGCCGGTGCTGGAGAAGAAACTAAAGCTTTTATAGCTTGCAAAGTCTTTTCTTTCTCTGGACACCAGTGTATAGACTCCAATTCCTCTGCCTTGGCAGCTTCTGTCAATAGTTTTCTTAATTCCAGAGCCCAGGGATCCAGGAACTGCAGGATCCTTCTGTGCCTAAAAAATCCTCCCAGTCCTTTTCTTTGTTACTGCTCGAGGCATTTCTATCACAGCCTGGACCCATTCTGGGTTTGCTAATCTTTGGCGTTTTGTTAATATAAATCCTAAATATTTTGCTTCCTGACAACACAGCTGGAGCTTAGAAAGAGATGCAGGCTGACCTTTTCTTTCTGGTAAAGCTCTGTGTAGACAAACAGTAGTTTTCAAACACCCTTCACATGCCTTGCTGGCAAGTACCAAATCATTTACATGCTGTACAAGCCCTGAGCCTCCAGGTAATATAACACCTTTCAAATTTTCTCCTTGCTATCCTGGCATATGATGCTTAAAATAGTTATAGATATCAGAGGTGGTTTAGTCCACAAACACACTTGCTGCCAATTCTTTATTAAATCCTGGAGAGTCATTCCCTCCTAAGTCAACAAAGCCTGGTACAATCTTCCCCAGGAGTTGCTGGGGTGTTCCTCTGGCCTCTGTCCACATTCCTGTGCTTTAGTTCCATTTACTCTGATGTCCTCACGAGTTCTAATTGCGTTCAGCAGATCTCCAGCCACTGTTTGACAATTATCTCTAGTTATTGCAATTCCAACCAGGACCAACCTGAGGCCGAGCAATCCGACTTCCCCCTGCCTGTAGGGCCAACTCCTTATCCTTTTAACTGTCTTACCCTGCTCAGCTAGACAGAACATCTCCCTCAGCAGGTCAACATGGCCTAGGATGGATCAGAATCTGAACAAATAATAGAAAATAATTCCATCAATCTGCATTTTCCCTTAACCTGGGCATCTGATTCCCCCCATACCCAGATCCTTGGGGTTCCAGAGGTGGTGTGTGTGTACCTGTAACACTGGAGGTGGGGGAGCAACTTTTCATGCACAAATACACCCCCCCCCACCACTGACTGCACTGTAGAAGAAACAGGGACAACAGCAGAAACCACAGGGTAAGACCCAGCAGAGGCAGCTGGGAGGAGGAATCAACAAGCAGCACAGAGGGAGGAGCAGGGGGCAGTGCAGAGGCAGCTCTGCAGGCTCTTGGGTCACATCACTCACAGTTGCTGCAGCTGAAGTTCTTCCTCGAGGTTTTGGTAGGAACAGCTGGAGCTGGTGCCTCTGGAGAGGGACCCAGACCTGAGGAATCCCTGGGCTTTTATATCCCTGCACTCTGCCCCTTCTTCACACACTCTCGACACACCTTGCACACGCCCCTTGGTCCAGGGGTGGGTTTTGGCCCAGGATCTTCTTGTTCCTTGCTGGATTCTTTCCCTGTCTGCAGGCAGGTCATTAGCTGGTCTATGTGGATGGATTGCAGCTTTTACTGACAGTCCCAGCTTCCTTATCTTGCACTTTGCACTGGTCTCTGTCTCCCACAAGTTTGCAGCTTGTGGCCAGAGACTTCATCGACTGAAGCTGCTCATGCAAAGCAAAACTGCTCAGACAAAAGAATACAGTTAAAAGACTTCAGCTGACTGAACCTAATTTACAAGAACTCCTCATTTTCTTCCAAGAATTTTGAGGGAAACAAAGTTTTTAAGGCTACAAACAAAAATGCTTGTCCCTGACAAAGTCATTATCCTGAGGGTAGGCCAGAGTTGTGGATTCTTCTGTTCTCCTTTTTGTCAGGTTGCCTGTTGTATCAGTAGGCATTCTGTATGTGTAAGAAATAAGTGATATGGACTGTTTAAAACTGAGAAACTTAACAGAGTTAACTAATTAAAAGCCTCAAAAATTGGAATTTGACTTCTGAAAATGGTGTAAATTAGAATTTGTACTTTAGAAAGGAAATATACCAAGTTTGGAATTGAATTTAAAGCACTGAACGCTTCTTTTTAAAAACTTCTCTCACTGTTTGCAAATTTATAGTCACGAGGCTTTGACTGGGGAGACTGTGAATGCCACAGGCCAACAAAAATGACACTGAATTTGAATAGCTGAGTGTGAATAGCAGTAGAACAGTAAAGCAGAGCAGCAGA
The DNA here is from genome assembly GCA_035221455.1 of Xenops minutus. NCBI lineage: Eukaryota > Metazoa > Chordata > Aves > Passeriformes > Furnariidae > Xenops > Xenops minutus. The sequence continues at coordinate 11,128,363 of JAWWEE010000034.1, read as the reverse complement.
ACTGAGCTGGTTTTATTTCTGCAGAATCGAAGGATGAAGCATCTTTCGGAACAAAAGCGAAGGTTTAATATCAAGATCGGTTTCAGTACCCTGAGCAGCTTGGTGCCAGCCAACTCCAAGTCAGTAAGTACCTTGGCAGCACCAACAGTTTGATGTTTAATACACCTTAATGTACTTTGACAGTTTAATGTACCTTGACATTTGGCCCCAGTTATTTCTGAGCACAGGGGGGTGGTTTGGGTGCCACAGGAACCCCAGCCAGACTGCCTTTGGTCCCTGAGAGATGTAGAGCAGCCACCTGTCCCTGCACATGGTGCTGAAACATGGCAGTGAGACAGAGGGACAGTGGGAAGGCTCAGGGGAATCTGTAAAACTCCTGCACCACTGAGATCTCTGCCTGCCAGGAGGGATCAGGAGCACGGCCACTTGAGGGGATTTGGAAAATCCCTCTGGCATTCTTTACATGTCAGGGCACCCAGTGTGGCCCTGTGCCCACAGCCTGGCAGGTGTTCTCAGGGCCCTTTTTCCCCCCTTTCATCTGTCTTCGGTGCATAGATTTGCAAAGAAAGAAATTCCCAACCCATTGCTCATTGTTGAATCACAGTCCAAGTTAAGAACACATTCTGGTATGCTTGTTAACTTTTATTGAAGTACAGATTTATCTGCACAGCAAAATTGTAAGCATCCTGTAAATAGCAGTACCTTTTTAAACATTAAAAATGAAAGCTTTTTGTGTAGCATGTTGATTTGTTTACATAATTTTTCTAGTTTCAGAAATGTAGGTGATACATTGTCAGAATTTCACTTCCTGACTAGAACAGTCTATTTGAAAGGAAATCAGTTTTGAAAGCTCAGTTTTAGTAAAGTGTCTGATTATTTTATTTCTCAAGTACAGATTTTTAATTGGTTCCTCAGAACTGACAAGTATTTTCATCTGTCTCCTTTGGTGATAGCTGGACATGTTGCCTTCTGTTTAATAACTTCAGATTTCCCAAACTAAATAATCTATATTGTCAGCCTCAGACAACACTTCTACAGCACTATAAATCTATCAGCAGATGGAGCACATCTTTCAGTGCTTAAAGAAGAATTGTAAATATTTTTAAGAGGACAGATAATGAAATAAAACATTTTAAATTATTAAAGTACTTTTTTCAACAAAGTAGCAGAAATGTAATTTCAGGAAGAAAACAACCACTGCAACCACATTGCCCTGTACTAGAGTGCAGAGAGGAGTCAGAGGAGCGAAGGGTGTAGTGGCTGAAGTGTTTTGCTTGGCCTGACTGTGTTTTGCACCACAATGAAGCAAACTTCAGGTGCTGAGGTGCTTTTGTGGGTGTTCTGCAGGTTAGGGGCAAACTCTTCACGTGTGTCCCTTTGGTGCAGAAGGTGAGCTCTGTGTCTGTGCTTGCTCTAGATCAGCCATGCAATCACACTCCAGAGAACAGTGGAATACATTGCTAAACTGCAGCAGGAGAGGACCCAGATGCAGGAGGAGACGAGGCGGCTGCGCGAGGAGATCGAGGAGCTGAACGCGACCATCATGTGAGAGCTGGGGGGTCTCTGTCCTGGGGGCAGGTGTGCTCAGTGCCACAGCGGGCAGCAGATGGGTGCTCAAGGGCACTGGAGCTGATGCCAGCCCCAGACTAGCAGCAGAGCTGCAGTGGGATGGCCACTGGTACCAGCTGGGGGTTGTCAGCGAGCTCTGGGCACAAATGCACAACAGAGGCAGCGTCAGGAAAGATGGGTCAGGTCAGAGTAACTCTGAGCAGAGGCCAGTGATGGTGTGTTTATAGAGCTGTGCTCACTGCTGATCAAACACTCTTCACAATGGCTCTGCTGCAGTTTTCACATGCACTCAGTTCTTATAGGAAAATAGGATTGAGCACATAAGACACGGGAGTTGGACTGCAGAAGTTTGGCTGGACATAACTCTGATAAATCACTGCACCTTCCTGGTGCCTCAGTTTGCTCTGTGGGGTTGTGATTGTTGTGTGCTATTGCAAAGCACCTTGAGGACCACAGTGGCTTCACTGCCATCTCCAGAAGTTTTAGGCTTAGCAATGATGTTAGAATTGGCAGCAAATCAAAACGTTTTTACTTTTCTTAAAAAGTATGATGGAGTTTGTTTGGTTTTATTTTAAACTTAAGAATCTCTGTTACATTTTCTCTGTAACATTGCTCAGGAGTAACTCTAAATATTTCCTGAACTCCCTAATGTACCTTCTCCTAATTGGATGCCCCAAACTACTTTGTTCTGTGCTATACTTTGCTTGCAGTTTTGTTGCTTGTGACAAGAAGTGCGTGTAGCATCTTGAGAATCACTTTGCTGTTTGAATACAGACAAAATTTGTGGGAAAGCAGTTTGTATTCCTGACTGGAACAGCTACATTCCTACTGGAGTCATGCACTGGGAAGCCTCTGGGTCAGAAATACTACCCTTTTCACTTACACTCACTTAGTGGGGAAGAGAAATGTGTGCTTTTTGGTGGGATTCTGACCCTGGGGCATCATTTCAGTTCCTGCCAGCAGCAGCTCCCTGCCACCGGGGTCCCTGTGACACGGCAGAGGTTCGACCACATGAGGAGGATGTTTGATGAGTATGTGAAGAGCAGGACCCTGCAGAACTGGAAGTTTTGGATTGTATCCTTTTGGATCAACCTGCTGCACTTGGAGTTTGGTACTGGGATGTTTAGAGCCAAGAATTTGGGATTCTGATGCTGTGACTTTGAGCCAAGTTATTTAAGTAGCAAATGTCCTCAGTTTTTATCCAGATCTTTGCATGGAGATGGATCCTTGCCTTCAGGCTGTCCTGAGGCACAACTTGTTCACCTGAAAGTGTGAGGGGTAACTGGAAAGTAAAGTGCAACACAAAGGTGAGGTTATTGTACTGCAAGAAATCTTTAGTGATGCTCTGCTATAACTGCAGCTCTGGTTGTCTTTTGGGAAACCTACACAGAGAATAGCAAAGATTTCAGGGGGAAAAAAATTACAAACTTGTACATTCCCCTTTCCCTCCCCGTTTTCCTTCCTTTTCCCCTCTCTTTTCCCCCCTTTTCCTTTTTTTCTCCTCCCCTTTTCCTTCTTTTTTCCCCCCTTTCAGGTGGGTGTGGAGGGATTTTGCAAAATATAATAAGAATCATTAGGAACTGATTTTTTTCTTGTCTTAGTGTTACAGATTTGAACAAGTATTTTTTTTTAAATGTTGCAATCCCTCTGGCAGTGGAAGTCCATTAAGAAATCCAGTGTTTTCTCTGTAGGAGCCTTTCCCATAGAATGTTTTGAACTCCTGCTCTGTTGTCTCCCTTAACAAGTGATGGTTTGCAGTTCAGCATTATTATTAAGCCATTGTTTGAGTCCTTCAATGGGATGGTTTCCACAACAAGCTTTAAGGATCTGAATGAAACTGCACTGGCCTGGTTGGATCAGCACTGTTCTCTTCCTGTTCTGAGGCCAAGTAAGTGAAGTTCCACCCTGCAGCTATTCCAGATCATAGGAAGTGAGACCATACATAATACCATTTCTTGAAAGTCAGAGGATGACAAAGAAAGCACATGATGAATATGATTTTCACTTCCTTTTTATCAGCTCAGTGGAAAAATCAGAACCCTTTCTGACTGTGGAGACACTTGTTTGCATGTTTAACACTGAACAGAAAAAAAAAAACCAAATTGCTGAATATACCAGAATTTAACCAGTCTGAGAGTGCATTTAAGCTTCAAACACTCAGCTCTAGTGCAGTAAGTTTGGCAGTGTGATTTATCTCATGATGGAGGAACACATGTGAGATTCTATTCAGCTTTGGAACGACCTTCTGTTCCCCCTTGCAGTCCAGCAAGGGTTACACTTACATTTATAACTGTCAAGGGGTGCAGAGGAAAGATCAGTCAGACTAATGGGCTTTCCTTGGTGCTTTTGTGCCTGTGTTTCCTGCAGTGGTGCTGAACACCCTCCGGCACCTCAGCACAACCACGTCGATCCTGTCGGACCCGTCGTGCCTGCCGGAGCAAGCCACGGAGGCCGTGATCAAGCTGAACAAGAGGGCTGGGGAAACCTAACAACCAAAGACTCGGAGGTGCTTGTGCAAGGGGTGGAGAACCCGCCAGCCCCAGCCTGGCGAGCCTGCTGTCGGTCAGTGCACTTTACAAAGAGTTCTCTCCACCACCCCGAGGGTTCGGGGCCTCGGGCTCTACCTTCGGCCAAACGCACGAGTGGCGCGACCTTGGCCACAACCCAACGTTGTGGGAACGTTCTGATTGCTCTCCAGTGCTGTGCTGGCTCCCTTCAGTGAGAAAAACACCAAGCTCAGGTAAACTCAGCAGGCTTGAGTCCTGCAGGCAGCAATATGTCTCCATCACTGCAGCGTGGGTCTGTGTGCGGTGGGAGAGGCCGCTCTCTGCAGTGCGAGTGCTGCACACCAAGGGACGTGCCCTCCGAGGGCTTTCGAAAGTACTTTTGATTTCGTGAAGCAAAATGTGCTCTTCATTTTATTTTGTGGTGTTCAGTTCCATTTGTTTTACTTGAATAGTGGAAATCGTTCAACAGGATCACACAGAAAACCAAAGGAGAAGAAAAATCCGTCAGTGATGTCGACTCGTGGCAAAAATCCTAGAACTGAAATCTCAGGCTGTGTTTTGTGTATTTTTATTTTAATGAGTGTGTCATTGCATATGATCAGTTTCAAGACGTGCTTTATTTTCTGGTAAATAAAGTAGCTGATTTTTATTTTGTTTTTCTGGTATAGCCATTGCAAGGGAGCAGCAGGCTGTGCAGTAAGTGCAAGAAGGCAGTTTTACACTGGAGAAATTCTCCAATTTAGCATAAATACATGAATTTTATACCGGTTTAATCAGTGAACTGTTTCCTTGCACTCTGCACCGTTCAGCTGCCACCCTCACAAAATGTGCACATATAAAACACATCCATAGGTAAATGTACTAGCACTTCAGAGAACTGAGTTTGTAAGGGTAAGAAATTGGCTCTTTTATTCTCTCAGAAACTGTATCAAACCACACGGACTTGTAGTCAGTTCTTTGCTTCTCTGTCTTTTTTGCTTCTTCTTTTTGCCTTCTACCTGAAAAACCTGAAGGACTTTGCTAAACCTGGTCTGTATGAGAAGGTTATGTTCAGCATGAATTATAAAACATGTAAAAATATGTTTAAAACTCCAAATACTGCTTAAGCTTTTTCTGTGACAGCCTCAGCACAGACTCTGCTCTGCTGCAGATAAACTGAGTCTCGTTACAGCAGTGATTGTCCATGCTGAGGCAGCACTGGGACAGCCATTCCAGGTGATTGTTCATGATCTGGAATGATCCCATGACCCTTGTAATTCCACTCATGGCTTGATGCTGACTCCTCAGAGCTATGCAAACTGTGAGGATCCCTTCCCTCGGCCCTCCTCTGAGCAGTTCCCTGCCAGTGCTGAGATCAGGCTGCTGGAGGTGACGTGCAGCCCATCCCAGGGCTGAGGTGAGGAGCAGCAGGAACACGTGGGGATTACACACACTCACGTGGGCTCAAGGGACTCCTCTCTGGGCAAGGAGTTTGTCCTCAGCCTTGTCCCTGCTCCCCTGCACCCCCTGGGCCAAAGCCTGAAAGGAAACAGGCCTGGGGAGCAGAACTGAGGGCAGGGGGGTGGGTTTGTTTCTTCTCTGTGCTGAGATTTTGCAGCCAATGGTTTTCCTTGCAGAATTCCCTTCTGTGTGAGCAGGGAAGGCACAGAAGGTGAACCCCAGGGCCCTCCCCATGAGCAGAGGAGCTGGGGGCTGAAGGGGAAAGAGAACTGAGCCCCAACAAGCCTCCCTGTAGCTGTGCAGACAGATGAGGAGATGCTGCTTTTTTATCTTTTTTTTTTTTACAGCAAATCAGGCACATAATTTGAAGTTTGTGGCACATGTGAAAACCTGTGTTCCTGTGACAAAGCCAACAAAAATCCAAGCCTCAGCTAAGGAGTGGTCTGTTGAAATGGTGTATAAAGGTTGTCATAGTCATTAAACAGTGAGTAGATTTTCTGGAGGGATCCATACCTAGATCTTCCATACGTAATGCAATCAATTAATACTCTTTGGGATGCATCTAGGTAAGAAGTGTTGACTAAGTCAATTCTTTTTTAAATCCTCCCATTTTTATCACAGGTTGTGAACTTGATTCCAGTAGAGTCATTTAACACTATGGTGAGCTGGGGAGGGTCCCTTACATCCTTCCCTCAGTGGGCTAAAATCTCATAGAGATGCAGAGATACCATGTGTATGTTTGAATGGCAAAAACATGTCTCTGGTTTCCTTCCAAGAAATCAGCGGGCACATTGTCCAAGAACTGGTGGTTTTGCTGACCTTTTCAGAGTGAAGCCTCCCCTGCAGTGTGGCCTCCTGCTTGTCAGCAGTGATGGTGTGTGATTTTTACCATTTCGGGTATCGATGACATTGGAGTTTTGTCTCAACGACAAAGAGCATTACAAGAAATACTTCAAGGCCCAGGGAAGTCTTAAAAGCTTAAATCCTAACATCCCAGATGTCACTGGACTGGAAGCTGAAAGGGACCTTAAAAGATCAAGAAGGTCATTAATTTGACTGAACTGATAAAATTTTTTTCAGTTCACTGGTTTTATCTGGACGTGGATGGAAAAACCATCAAGCTCGTTGTGTCATGAGCTGGTTACAATTGGAGGAAAAGTGCTTGTTTTATCAAATTGTAGTGGAGAAACAAGCTCAAAGCACTATTGAAAATCTGCAAATCTTAATATAGTAAAGAGAAAAACATTAAATCAGAGATTGCTCACTTAGGCAGGAGTGTAGGAGGGAGGAAAGGAAAAGTGAAAATATATTTTCCATGTAGTGCAGTTACCAGAAATGATGTGGCTGCTCTTCGAAGCAGTGATTCAGTATGCTTTTGTCCCCCTATAATTGCAAATCAGAATTCTTTTCTTTTATCAGTCAGCCTTGTGAGGAGAGTGATTTCACTTCATTTGGAAACACAGGAGGAAAGAGCTGGTTTATGTCTCACATCTGACCAGTAGAACTACTGAGCGTTGATGTGAAAAGAGATGGACCACGTATGTATTAGTTCCTGCCTAGTTCTCTGCTTGGATTTTTGTTTGGACTCCTTAGTCTATCTTTCTTACCCATTGAGGAGTTTCAATACTTTATTTCCTTTTTAAGAAAGTTTGGTAACCCTTTTCCCCCTGATTTAAGGGCTCTGATTTCCTCAGTGTCACCGGAGCAAGCCAAACACACAGTGCCTATATCTGCACAGAACTACAGGTGATACACATCTGTCTTCAGTGAACTGGTGCTAAACTGCCAGAGAACCCCCACATAACTGAATTCCAGTCATACTCATTCAAATCCAATGTATTTCACTGAGGAAACAAGTAGCTAAATAACTTCTGCACAAAGTCAAACTGGCATTGTCTGGTGGTTCCTTCTGACCTTGAATTCTGTTAATCAGGGTATGGTAGATGGTTTCCACCCCAAACACGAGTTCTGGGGAACCTGGGCATTATCTGGTGTAGTCATTAGTTTGTATTGTAGTTTTTAACCTCCCCTTAGCTGGAGGAGTAAGTGGTGAGAGTCCAGGAGCACACTAGGATTGAGGAATTCATGAGTAGTAGGATCAGAGACAGGTGCACACCTCATCATGACAGTCTGATCTCTGCACAAAACCAAAGGATTCTTGATTACTCCCATTTGACCAGATTGGAATGTTCTTCCAGGCTTTTCTAGACCCCTTGGGAAGGCTTCCCTGAAGGGAGGCTGACTGGAATGTTTCCATCTGTGCCTTAGATCTTGGTGGTGTGAATGCATTTGATTTATCCCAAGTCCTGCATTGTTCCTCCCAGCTCCATGCTCTGTGGAAGAGTCAGTGAATGGACAGAGTGGGGCTTCCCTGGCTTTTAAGAGGATTTTACCTGGGTCCCTTTCAAACTGAGGTTGGGAGTAATTGTGTGTGTTTGTGTATGTGGAAAAACTTTCATCTTTCCTGCTGAATCCACCACCCTCCTCTCCCCTGTCCACAAGCACACACTGTCATACCACAGGCTCGACAGAACCCAGTAAATATGCAAGTGCTCAAACCTCTAAATCTGAACTGGCTTGAAAAGACAAAGGGCTGTCAAACTGGGGGGGGAAACAGCATCCCTTTGTATCTTCAGGTTTTTTACATTCCTTTGTGAGAGTGTGTGTATGTGCACGTGTGGTGGAGGTGACAGCCACGGGGAAATTCAGTTTTGTTTGCTTTTAGAACCCCAAACTCCTGAAGAACAGTTTGAGAACAGAGAGGGAAGCTCACTGCAGGAACATTCAGTAAGATATTCTTTTGTAATACAAGGTATTTGAAGGCTATTTCATGTTCTCAGTTTCTGGAGTGAATAATTCTTGCCTTGATGTTGCCAACTGGAAGAAACTGCTGAAAGTAGAATGGGTTGTTAACTGTTTTCACCTCTTCCTTTCTTTCTTTTTGGTTCCTTTCCACCTTTACTGCACGGAAAAACACCCACAAGAGGCTGATGACACCCAGTTTAGGTGCTTTAGGGATTCAGTCATACCAGTCTTGGGGGACTGGGCAACTGTTCATAACTTTTAGGCGTTTTTAATTAGGTGAGACAACCCGAGTCTTTGTTACTCCTCAGTTTATACATTTGAGTTTAAGAGATCATTTGTTTGGGTTTTTTTTCTTTTATAGGGCCCTGATATTTTTCCCACAACATCAATTAAGCCTCAAGTTTCCTTTTGTTTCATTCTTGGTTGGATTTCCTGCTCATTTACTGTGTTAGAGCAGAAGTGTTAGTACCAAACTGCAGCTTTATCTGTAAAACTTGAGCTCTACAGTAACTTCAGTTACAACAAAACACACCTTTGGTATATACTAGAATGACTTTCTAGCCCTTGTCTGAACTTCTTTTGTATCTGAACTTTTCCAACATGAATAAGGTTTTCAATCAAAAGACATTAATGTTAGGAGCAGACCTTTTAATTAACAATACAATGAATAAATTGCTCGTTTTCTTCTTCTAACCTTGTATTTAAATGTGTTTTAAGTGAATGGAATTCATTCTTGTTAAAAAAAAGCTTGAAGGTATGAGGAGTTCAGGTTGTGCTCTTGCTTTGCTTAGGTTTCCTGTTCTGTTGCATGACACAACTTCTGTTGTGCTGTTGATATGTAGCACTTTTCAGTAGGTCTGTTAAATTGTGCAATGCATTTTTTTATATTTACAACCAAAACAATAAAGGATATTTTTTGGCAGAAATTGGTTGTGTAATGCCTTTGTTTTCTAACTGGGAGAAATGGTAAAGTAGAACTTTAGGTCTTACTTTCTTGCAGGCTTGGATTTGGGTCTGACATTGCCTGGACAGTGGAGTCTGCAGAGCAGCACTGAGGTTGGGTAACAGTATTCCCATGGAACTGATGTCAGTGTTAGGCAGTGAGCTGCCTAAGTCCACTTAAAAAATGAAGTTAATGACGTTTCATCCTTGCCTTTAATGATTGCTTTTCGTTTTTCCCTGGTAGGACACTCCAGCTCCCTGTGCTTCAGGGGTCACCTCGTTGGCATTTGGGATTTTCTTGCCCAGTGGAAGCAGCATTGAGTGCCCGAGGCTCTGAGCTGAAGTGAAAGGTAATAGATGAGTGAAAAGAAGGATTTTATTTTAAAATCACCGCACAGGAGTTTGTGCTGGTTGATCTTATCCTTGTGATTGGTTCCTTTGACTTAATATTTCTGATGAGAACCCCTGATGAGTCAGGCCTGCGGTTCCAGAAGCTGCAGCAGCTTTTGAACTCTGCTTTTAATTTTTCAGAAATCTGCAGCTTGATCTCACTTAGAGCATTTTCGTAGGAATAGGCAGTGAAGAGCAGAGCTCTTTAACCAGTGATAAACCAACACTTTGGCCTGACTTCTGTCTTGGCCAAGAATTACAAATGCCAGAGTTACTGCAGCAGTGCTGTCGGAGCTCTCTGGGAGGAAGCTGTGGCTGGAGAGCATGTTTTCTGTACTACTGATTTAGTGGTGATTTCAGAGAGCTCATTTGAGAGTAATTTGAGCTGATGTGCCAAAAGACAGGTTTTGAAGTGGCTTCTCTGTTTGGCAGGTCCTGTTAATCCTCAAACACTGCCTAAAGTGGACCTGCATTTGCTCTGTGGAAATGATGCCAAACGAAGTCACTGCTGTAAAGGAATTGGCCCTTCAGGGGCCAAACAGCTCAGGGCTCTCTTTATATGTAAAAGAATGGAATGTAATGCTCACTAGATTTTTTAATTTATTTATTTTAACATATTTAGCCTTGAGAACTCTCCTCTGCCTCTTCTCATCCCTGAGGACTTTCTCCAGGGGGTGACAGGGCAGGCAGTGGATGGTTAGCTGGGTGTTGAGGAAGTTCCCTGTGTGCAAACACAGGAGAGCCCCTGGTGTCACCCAGAGAGATGTTTCACATGTTCCTGTCTCAGAACAAGGTGTGTGTATCACACCCCCCACTGCCTTTCCGTCACAAAATGGAAACAAACCCACAAAAGAGGGGACCCATCACATCCCTGAGTCCTGCCCTTCTGACACTTCTTACAAAGCCCATCTGTGGCTCCTCCACCTCAACTGTTCATTCCTCATAGGTCTTGAAAGCTTCATTTCCAGTTAGGATAAATGGGGAACTGCTTGCCAAGAGGTCTTTGCTGGTGACCACATCCTTATCACAGCAGAGATGCACCGTGTGGCCCAGGTGTATCCCCCAACTTCCAGGGCTCAGCAGGGTTTACCTGAGGCCTGATGACCCTACACCAGGAAGGCTGCAGGTCTGCAGGAGTTCTCACACTGTTCTGTCTGGGGCTGGCAGCTTTGTCTTCTCAGGAGTGACTGATCTGTGTCTCTCTGTGAAAGCTGAAGTCGTATGTGGAGAATCTTTGGGCTTCACCACGGGGTGTTGAGCACTCAGCTGTGGGTCTGCAGCAGCAGAGGTCCTGGGAGTTGCTTCCAAAGGAGGCCACACCAGCACCTCTAGGGGGCTGGTGTTGGCTCTCACAGCTTCAGAAGTGCCCAGGTTGGTGCTGTGGGATCAGCCAAGGCTGGTGGGGGATCAGCCAGCCCACCTGTCTTGCTGCAGCCCAGACACTTGTGGCAAAGCAGCCTTTTCTGGCTGCTCCTGGCAGGAGAACTGTGGCTCTCCAGTTTTGTGCTTCCCATGAGCTGAGGTAGCAGGGCTGGCAGGGCAGTTCTGTGCCCCTGTGGGAAAGAACAGCTCACCTCTTTTTCAGGTTGCTCTTCCCATGATGTGAGCTGGGACAGACCATCTGACTCACTTCAGTGCCTTGTTTGAGCTTCTGAGAAAATGCTTCCCTTTCCAAGGAAAATACTTCTGTTGAGCTGTTTGTATCTTCAGAAGGTGGAAGAAAAGCTGTGCAGGGGAGAGGAAACCACAGGGAGTGGCCCTGTATAATCCCTGGCTCTGCAAGGCTCAAGTGGCTCGTGTCAGCCACTGGCAGTGGTGACATCTAAGCCCTCAGGATATAAATGTTCTCCTGTCTATTGGGGTTTGCTGACCCCACCTGAAAAGGTCAGTAGGTGTTTCTTCTGCCTTGAGGATAAACACACCCCCAGACAGTGGTCCTTTTCCAACCACATTTCTTTCTCCATTAAAAATGAAGGATATGTGGCTGGAATTGCACCTGCTGCCTGTCACCACCACATGACATCTCCAAAGGGATGTCTGAATTTGGGACCCTCTGAGCAGTCCTGAGCAAGGGGACACCAAAGGCAGAGAGAGAGGGGGTCCTTTGCTTGGGTCATACATGAGTGTTTAGAGTCAAATTACTGGTTTAGATAGATCAATAATGTGACTTTTCAGAACTTGCTTTTTTATTAGATAAAGAATGTTAATGAGGAACTGATTCTAATGCTTAGTCCAGCTTGGACTTTTGGTTATTTATACTGAAATAATTGCATTATTATTAACCTTCCCTTAATTTGGGATAATCAGGAGTTGATGCAAAATAAAGGATTAACAAATACCTGACAATTCCTGTTGCCCCCAGAGCAGTGGAGTGGCTTTGCCTTGTCCCCAGCCCCAGGAGGGGTGATCAGTTTGGTGCAGTGGCTGTGCCTGAGCCAATCCAGGATGTTTCCAGCTGAGCTGGGGCTGGCCATGAGCAAGGAAAATCCGTAAATCTTAACCCAGGCTCTGGAGCTGTGTCACAAAAGTTGCAATAATTTGGCCTTCAGAAGCTCAGGAAAATAAGGTTTCCCACTGGTGCATTCAAAGGAGAAACCAGTCAGGGATTTAGGGGACAAAGCTTTATGTTTAGGAATAAAAATGGATGGGAAAGGAGATGTGCTGTTTCTGGTGTCCTTAACACAAGAACCAGAAACTGCTAGTTCAGTTTGTTAGTGCAAAAGTATTGTAAAAAAGCATTAGATAAGAAAAAGAGAATCCAGCACTAGTCGTTTTATTTAATCTCATTTTAATTGAATTCCAGGTTCTCTCCAAAGGCAACGACAGGAAATGAGTAAAACCATTCTTTCACTAAGTAGCACATGCATCATTCATCCCTTTCACTATTAAAATGTAAGAGTTAAAAATATGAATAAATACCTATATAAACCATATAATTCCTTAAATAACTTTATAAAAATAGATATATAAATTTATAAATAACATTCACTCATAGAGAAGTACAAAATAAAACTACTGATGAACAGCTTTTCTTTTGAAAAATAACGGCAAGGTAAAAATATAAATAACATTCAAATTCCTGAAATTACACTTTCCTGTTTGCTCATGTATGTCAGGACTGGTTAATTAAATCACCCTGACTCCTCGTTTCTATATGCTGTTGCAAATAGAACGGTATAAATACTTTTATAATAAATACAATCAATAACTTAAGACATTCATCCTTTAAATATTAAATAAAACTGGATTGCATAGTTATAATATCTAGAGTAGCAAGTACTTTATCAATGTTATTCCTGACAAGCTGACCCCACAACCACTGCCAGCTCACATTTATCCAGGTCCCTGGTACCTTTCCATCCCGCCATACTAAACTACTTCTTCATCGTACATTTTTGTGGTATTTTGCATGATTTGCTTGTATTTCTTTAGAAACCACCAGATGTAGCTCATCCTGTCTGCAGAGCTCATGGCCTGGGCCTGGCTGGGGTAGGCCTGGGGCAGGTCCTGGCTCCTGCAGGTGTAAAAAGCAGCTCCCTCGCTCAGCGTCGTGTTGAGCTGGATGATGTTGGCGTCCACGACGGCGTGCGAGCTCGTGTTGCACAGCACCTCCACATCACCCCTCAGGCTCTGCAGGCTGCTGGAGATGTGGTGCAGGGCACAGCAGTTGGCATGGAAAGCTGGGCACTCGGGGATTTTCTTCACCATGTCTTTGGCTTTGGACTTGTCGAGCAGCCAGGTCTCGCCTTGGAGCGTTCGGGAGATGCAGTTTTTCTGCGAGGGAGGAAGAAGAGAGAGAAATTGTTAATCCCTTGGTTTCCATTTCTCATTTGGGGTTTTTGGTTGTGGTTCAAGAGCTGTGCCAACACCTACAGCCCTTTGATCAAGCAGGTGTTGCACACTGTCTGTGGCTGTGAGTGTGCAGTTCCTCTCCTCATGCCCTGCTTGGCTTGTTTTCAGCTTTTCTAAGTATTGGTTTTGATTCTTTGCTGTGTGGGCAAAATTTACTTATGTCAGAGATCTGGTTTGGCCTGAGTGTGTTCTCGTCTGTGTCAGCAGAGATGGTTTTCATTTTAACAATGAATTCAGAGGAAATGTCGGTGGTGATTTTTATCAGCACCCTCTTGGGAACACAATCCCAGGAACTGCAGTTGACACTTGGGTTCAGTGCATGTTTTACCCTCTCCAAGGAAGGGATGGGTGAGCAGGAGTTTTGGCTGAAGTGCTCGAGCGCTGGGTCAGACTGAAGAGCAAGGCAATTCTTGCTGTTTCCAGTGATCTGACTGGATTTTTCCAAAAAGATGCCCAGTTTGACTCTGGAGACTGAGAAGGAACCATGGAAGATCACCCCTGCAGTTCCTGAGGCAAAGTCACCCAAGTTTTCTGCAGCTGCCCTGACCATTTCTCCAATTCTGCCCTCAAATCATGCAATGTGAGTGCTTTTCTTCTTGCATGGAATACAGAGAAGAGACTATGTTAGCTTCTAACCCAAATACTTCTTTTCTGAAGGTCTTTCTAGTGCTCTATAATAACTCAAGAGATGTCTACACAGACACAGCACGTGCAAAATGGTACTTACATAGTATTCAAACAAATCAGTTGCTCGCTTTTCTATCACTGACACCAAGGGCTTTATCTCAGTAGAAAAATGCTTCTGCCTCTGTCCTGTAGGAATTTTGCTTTCTTTTGGCCTGTCTGTTGGTGCAGAGGAGCCCAAAGGAACGAGCAAGCAGAAGAGGAAGATGGCAAGCCTGTTGATCTCTGCGTTCAAACGAAGAGACAAAAGGAAACAGAAAAGAACACAATGATCAGTCTCGACCCTCTCTGTAATTTTGCAAAACCTTCTGGTTTTGTGCAGCACGGTGGATTTTTAAAGCATGAAGTGGCTGAGCTAGTGATGAGCATCACCCAGTGCACCCTCCCAGGGTGGAGCGAGGGTAAGGCAGACTCACCTGCTTGGTGTTCCATGGTGAGCTGAGATTGCTGCTGGCTGGAGCTGCCCTCTGCGCTGCTGGTGCCCGCAGTGATGGGGTGGCACAACCAGGCTGCATTTAAGCACCCCGGAGTCCTGCGTTGGTGGCTCCCCCACAGCAGGCTTTTTTTTTTAGCCAGTGATAGTTTGGGGTTTTTTTTTCTTTTTTGGAAGATTACATCAGAAGTTGGTTCGAGTTGTCTGCGCTGATTGTGATCTTGGTACAGTTTCCAGCTGACATAGATGGTGTCCTGTGTCGTCTGTTTGATGAGGAGTTTGGGATGCTTGGCTTAGCCATGCCATCTAAAGCCTTGGGCTCTCCAAAATGTAGGATTTAGGACATAAACTCTGTTGTGGTTTTAATAGAAGCATGGTTTATGTTATTGCTGCTTTGCACATTACTGCTGCCCAAAGCCAGCAGTGTTCTCCTGCAGGGACAGGGGCAGTGTGGGCTGATGCAGGGAGTGAAGAAGCCTAATTGTGTGCAAGGTAGGACAGGCTTCCAGTTCAGTGTGTTGCTGGATGTTTGGAAGACCCTCTCCCTAAGGTGGGACCCTCTCACATAAGCCAGTGGAAGATGCCCAGGATCCCACCTCCCCATCCCTGTTGCCCATCGCTCTAACTCTGCTGAGGTGATTTTATGGTTCCAGTAACTAAACACACACCAAAACAGAGAAAAATTATCCCTAGGATTTACAAGTGATTTACAAGTGATTTACAAGTGTGAAGTTGTGGTCAGAAGAGCAGAACTACTGATGGTTTGGGACAGAGAGGAGAGCAGAGGAAACCCCTGTGCAAATACCTTTGTGACACATCCACACTTGTATTTCCCACCTCTGTCATTGCAGATGTGGTGCGAGGTGGTTACAACTTCAAAGGCGTGTCAAGTCACCAGAAGACTTTCAAGGATCAGCATCTTGGTGTCCAAATAATCAGTTCTGGTTTTCATGTGAAATTATCCTCTCTGAAAATAAAAAGGTTGGTGTGTGCACAAACTCCTCTGCAGTGACTGGGACTAGTTCATGGACTGGTCTGTGGGATGGACCCATTCCCAGCTGGTCAGTGCCCCACAGGGAGATGAGTGGAAGGTGCATGAACTTGTACATCAGAGAGGGCACTGGGCACTGCCAGTTCCCTTCCAGCTCTCCTGGGTACAGCCAGGGAGGACAGACAAGGAATATGGCCTTCCTCCAAGAGCAGGAACATCTCTTTGTGCAGCACCAAAGGCAGTGGGGCCCAGTTCCACAAAACATGGTTCAAGCACTGCTGATGCTCTTTCAAAGATTTTTAGAAGATTTGACTTCATTTTCTCCTAAGCTGAGGACAGCAGTTTGCCTGGTTATTCCACTCCAGGCAATGCCACTATCTGTTAGCCTGTGCATGCTCTGTACATCCTTTCCTGCCTGTGATAAGCTGCTGAGCTGAGCTGATAAGGGAGCAGGTCAGCATCCGTCCTGTAAAACCCAACCTGAGACGTTCAGCTTTCCACCACGTAACCATCAGACATCAGAGAACATCTGCAATTCATTTAGTGAAGTTCTGCTGACACACGCTGCTCTGTCAGCTCCCTAAAATGGAATTTGTAGCCACTGCCTCAACACCTATCGCTGGAAAAAGAAAATCAGTCTACAGAGCACAGAGACCTGACGCTGACCTGACACAGAGCTGTGGGTTTTGTTCCTGGAGCTCACCTATTTTTTTCCAAGCGTAGGAGCTGGTATTTTCAGCTGGATGTTTGCCTTCTGATGGCCTTACGTTGTGGTGTCAGTGCCCTCCACATGAGGGAAGAGCTGGGCTTTCACAACTGACTGGGAACCTCCCTGTTTCGTCCCTGGAGTCTGAGTGACTCTCAGGACACAGATAAGTGAAATGGCAAATGCTATCACAACTCTTTGGCCAGAGAAGGAGGCTGATGACGCATCCTGCCACTCCTGCAGGAGGCCTCCTGCTCTTTCCCTGGTGGGGAGCAGCCCCCAGAACCCAGGGGAGATCCAGAAAACCATGGATTTACTCCCAGCCTGACAAACTTGGTGCTGTGCCGGGCTCGCCCCACTTGGAGAGTTTGTTTGGTGCTGGGTTCCATGGAGTGCACGTCACCACCATCTCCTAGCGACAGGAACTCCTGAGCCAGGAATTCCCTGCCTGGCCAGGGCTGCATGGCAGCACCCTCCACCTGCAGCCTCTCCGCTGCTTTTCAGGAGTATCTGCGGCACCTGGGGCTGCAGGACTTCCCCTGTGGCCTTGGCAGCTGGGTAGGGACGGGGGACAGAGCCGGGGGACATGGCCTGGCGCCTGCAGGGCTGTCACTGCCTCTGCTCTCTCCTCTCCGCAGAACAAATCCTGCCTCAATGGCCACAGGAGCCCCCACGGGGCCCAGCTGGGGCAGGAGGAGGCTGTGCTGGATGAGGAGACCCCCGAGACGCTGCTGGAGCTGCTGAGGGACCAGCACAGCCCGTGGGCACTGCCCCCAGACTGCAGCACCCAGGACAGGCTGCTGAGGGAGGTGGCTGTGCTGGCACCCGAGCTCACCCACGGCTCCAAAGTCTACCAGCTCCTCAAGTCCCTGCGGATGGTCGACAAGGGAGTAAGTGCTCATGCCTGTAAAGCTGTAGGCCAGGAAACCGTGTCTGCCTGCTGAGAGGGAAAACATCCTGGGAAAAGGACACCTTCCCCATCCCAGGGTCTTCCCAGATGCCATTATTGCAGCTGGGGTAGAGCTGCTCCCCCCATCCTCCCCAGGGTGTTGTGCTAATGCGTGTTACATGCATTGACACGGATCTACACGTATCCACGTCACCTTGGCCCTGAGGTGGCTCAGGGACACGTTGGCCAAATGCAGGTCTTTGCAGGTGGAGGAGGTCGATGAGGGTGTGTTGCAGTTCCAGCAGCTGGAGGAGCTCATCCTCAGTGCCAACCACATCAGCAGGATAACCTCGGCCAACCTACCCCGGACACTGAAGGTGAGCGAGCAGTGCCATGTGCAGGGTGGGGAAGGAGGTCTCATGTGGGGTCACAGCACAAGCCAAACAGCCCCAGGGGTGCCAGGAACAGCTCACTGCAAGGGTGTTTGTTGTTTCCTCTGCCCTGGGCAGGTCCTGGAGCTCTGCTGCAACACTGTGGGTGATCTCCAGGACCTGTGCTCTCAGCCTCCTCCAGAGCTCCAGCACCTGGGGCTGGGACACAACAGCTTGTGTGGCCCTTCCCAGGACAAGTTCTTCACAGAGGATTTCTGGTAATGCCACAGGCTGAACATGGGCTCCTGAAAGGGAGGTGGGCAGATGGGACCACGTGACCTCAAGCCACCGAGGTGGCCCTTGTTGGGAAGTTAGAGCCCTTCAGCAGGGTCGTGGCTTTGCTCTGTGTCCACTCCCTGTGCAGAGCTGTCTGTCTCTGTCTGCTGTCTCATGCTCAGACGTTGTCTTGGTTCATGGCCAAGGTGTGGAATGGGGAGATCACCTGGAAAATTGCCTCGACACCCTGCCCACCACACTTCCCATCTCCCTGGACAGCTTCCTTTTCCATGTCCTTCCCAAAGTGCCTGCTGGAAGTCTTCCCTGGGAAGAATCTAAAGTTTAGACAGTGGAGTTGTTAATGGATGCTAAAGAAACATGTTTTAGAGTTGTGGGGCAGTCTGGCAATGGACCATTTGGCTCAGAAATTTGAAATTGGCTTTGAGATTGTACCATTGGATTCCCCAGTTCGACTCAGTCTGTGCTTTTTGTTTCTGTTTTTGCCCCAGGGCAGTGACCCTCTATCCTCAGATGGGTGCTCATTGCCTTCCCTTCTCCCCTGGGTTCTCTCCTTAGGCCAAACCTTATCTCCCTTGACCTGAGCTTTAACAACCTCACGGACCTGCTGGGGCTGGTCTCCCAGCTGTGCAGTCTGCAGAAGCTCCGCATCCTGGTGCTCCAAGGGAACCCCCTGGCTCTCATCCCCACTTACAGAGGCTTCCTCGTGGACAGCCTGCCCAAGCTGTCCATCCTCGATGACATCTACATAGAGCCTGATGAGAGGCAGCAGTTCCAAGGCTTGGCGAGGCAGCCAGGTGAGCCCTCACCTTTGGACCTGGTCCTGGGATCCAGGAGGGGGTTTTGTCAGGGTTGAGCTCAGAGTCCTCAGGGCAAACTCTGGATCCAGTGTTGCCTTCCTTGTCGCCTCTCCTCAAGTGGAGATCCTCCTCTGTGCCTTTTTACCCTGCCAGTACAAGTGGGGAGGACCCTGCAGAGGTTCAATTACAGTTGGGGTAGTTCTAGTCTTAGGCCCAAGAACAACCCATCCTGCTCCTAGCACTGCCTCAGCATCCCAGCCTGCCCCCAGTATTGCTTCCCAGACACCATCTGGTGTCAGACCCCGTGTTTCCCTCTGGAGCTGTGGAAAGAGGAACATCTGCACTGGGGAAGATGCTCCCAGGGTGCTGCACTGTCTGCACACAGCGATGCCACCTCTGCAGGGTGGCACATCCCCGACTGGGACAGGAGCAGGGGGCTGGGGACACTGCTGTGGGGAGCCCCTCTTGGTGGCCCTTAGTGAATTTGTGTGCTGGATGTGCCCTTCAGCGAGTAAAATCTTAACCGGAGAGGCAGAGCAGCCAAGCCAGAAGGGGTTTGTGTGGCTTTGGAGTGACCCCCCGTGGCAGTGGCTTGTCACAGCGGTAGCACAGGGTGGCACGGAGGGGACCTGGAGGTGTCTGTTTGCTCTGTTCCTTCCTCTGGAAGGAACCTGCTGCAGCTTCACAACAAGACTGTCTTTCTTTTAGAACTGAGCAGGAGTGAAGTTCGAGTGGTTGTGAGCATCGGGGAGATGAAGGGAGTCCCTCCTCCTGGTGCTTTCCAGCAACTGGACACTGGCTCTGAGGCCCCGGTGATCACCTGCAGCTACTTTGTGACCTACGAGTTTGCAGAGGGAGAGGAGGAGTTGGCAGAGGAAGAGGAGCTCGAGGATGGGAGCAGCACTGAGGTTGGTCCTTCATTGTCCTCCTGAAAGCCAGCAGGCTTGGCAGGTCACAGCAAGGGAGAATCCATCTCCAGGCTATGGAGAGATGGGTGTGGCAGGGGCAGCAGCAGTACTGGGGACAGAATTCCCGTGGGACTGCATCTGGCAGGACAAGTCCCTGCTGCCCACCTTTCCTGCCCCTCTCAGAGAGTCCAGAACTGTGCACATGGGAGTGCACTTACAATCCCCCTGCTGCTGACTGTGCCACAGACTTCCCCTGGCACTGATGCCCCTTCTTCCCTTGAGAATGGGCTGGGAAATAGGATTTCAGGGGCAGCTCTGCCCCCTGGTGCCAGTGCAAACACAACCAGACATGCCCTACCAAGAGACCCCTCTCTGTTCCAGGTAACAAAAATCCACCAGAGTCCCACAGTGGCCACACTGGACATGGACAGCTCTGCTCAGGACACAGGAGAAAGAAAGAACCAGCAGGACCCTGCAGCCACAGAGAAGACCGAAACTCACTCTGGTAATGAGGAATTTAAATTCTCTCTCCCAGTGCTCAGGGCAGGTTTATGGCTCTTCCTCTCATGTGGTGGGCATCAGGATGTCCCTTGCAGTGTCAGCTGGGGACTGATGGACAATGAACTGGCACCAGTTGTGTCCTGGGGGTCCTTCTGTCCTTGGGGAGGAAAGGTCTCCTCAGAACTTTTCTGTGTCCCTACACAGCAAAGGTGTTTGCCACCCCTGCAAAGCCCTGGGCAGACACCATCGACTGCAGCTACAGGAAGGAGCACATTGTCAAGGACTTGGTGGGACTGAAGTCCTACCTGGCAGCTGGAACGATTGTCTCGGTTGTGGAGGAGAAGGTGAGTGTGTGGCAGAGCTGGATGAAGGGGGAGGAGCTGCTTGGAGGCCCAGCAGTGGTGTGGTGTTCCCTCTGGGAAGAAGGCTGGGGTGGCAGTGACCCTGGGCCCTCCCAGCCCCTCCAGCAGCAGCTCCTCTCTCTGGGCAGGTGCTCTCATGGCCTGTGGATGCTGATCCTGAAGAAAACCCAGTCACGAATAAGAAGGAAGGACAGGGCGGTACCAAGGTATGGTGCTGGGAGAGAGCAATGAACAAATTATACCTGAGTTGCTAAAACAGTGATGGGAGAACAAGGGCCCTGCTCCTGGATTAGTTTGGTGTGTTAGAGAGTCACCCCTCCGTCACAGGAGGGAGCTGTGTGGCCACATCTTGCCCTGGATGCAGTGCTGGGTGAGGGGCTGGGCTGGGGTTGCTTCTGTCTGATGAAGAGACTCCAGCCCCTGCTGAGGATTGTCCCCATGCTGGTGTCCTGCAGCGTCCTGCCTCCAGGAACAAGAAAAAGAAGCAGCAGCAGCCACGTGAACTCCGCAGTGACCCTCCCATTTGGAGCACCCTGGGCACCACCAGGGTGGCCTTGGAGGCCCTGCTGGCCACCGAGGACCTGGTGGCAACTGTGTGTGACTTTGGGGTCCTGATCCCTGAGAAACCACCGGAATCACCAGTTCCAGAGGAGAAGGTAAGGAGTGTATCCTGGGCCAGGGGGTGAGGCAAGGCTGCCAGGGGCAGGCAGTGCTGCAGGCTGGGGCTCAACATGTGTGCCCTGCAGCCTGCTCTGTCCTCACTGCCTTGGGCATCCATCCATCCACCCATCCATCCACCCACCCATCCATCCACCCATCCATCCATCCATCCATCCATCCATCCATCCATCCATCCATCCATCCATCCATCCATCCATCCCTGTGTCTGCTTTCCTCCCAAGGGCTCTCAAAAGAAAGGGAAACAGCTTTATTTCGGGTCATTACTGGCCTGTGGAGCCTCTCTCCAGTGCCAGCTCCATCCCTGCCAGGAATTGTGCAGGGGAGGAATATTGAAGGAGCAATTTTCAATCACATCATCCTCCCCAAAGGTTACAAGGGTGGCTTGTAAGCACTCAAAAGAGCTGCTGGAGTTCAGGTTTGGTGGCATGAAGGTGGAGGGAGGGGGCTGCTCCCCTCGCCTTGGCAAAAGAGCCGTGGCTTTCAAAGTCATTCCAGTTTTCTGCTTCCAGCTGGATAAGGAGAAGCAAACTCTGCCAGCGTGAAAATGATTGAAGCCAAAATAACCAAGGTAACCCCCAAACAAAACTGTGGGGTACAGAAGCACATGAAAGCCGGGAATGGTTTGCAGTGAGGGATGGGGGGACCACAGGGGTCTCAGCTGGATCTCTCCCCCTGCGTCAGAGGGTTTGGTCCAAGTTCGTCTTTATCCAGGTTTTCCCTCTGAGGACCACATGGCCACATAGAGGTGCAGATATCAGCCAGGGTTGAAATCCACCCTAAGGCTCCTGAGACGCTGAACTGGAGTGATCTGAGCACGAGCAGGTGAGATCCTCAGCACCAAGTCAGGCTGCCCAGAGCAAGTTGCTCTTGGCACCCACGTACCAAAGAGACCCTCTGTTGCCATGCAGAGCATTCCCACGGCTCTGCCACGCAGGGAAGGGCAGCAATGCCCTTGCCTTGCTGCAGGCTACCTCCCTCCTGGCTCCTCCAGGCAGCTCAGCCCGGAGGGTGATGAAGCTCCTCGACTGGCAGCCCCAAATCACCACGATGGTGGGAGGAAGGGCCAAAACCTCTTGAAATTGGGGGTCCCCAAACCCCGCGGTACCGCAGCAGACCTGCGAATGCCCTCAGGCTTGGATGGCAATTGGGATGTGGCCTTCCCACAGCTCCCACAGAAATGTTAGGAAACCTCAACCCCAGCCTGTGAGAGTGGCCAGAATCTGTTAAACTTAAGCTGTGCGACTTAGAAACGTGTGTTTCCCTGGCTGCAGGACCTCAGGGCAGGGCACGCTGCAATGAAGCAGCTCCTGCAGATTATTTCACAACCAGAAAAAAGCTCCAAGCCATGAATCATGGCACTTTCCAGGCAGCTCCTGCAGCATTGCTACCCTTCCCATCATGAGCACAACCATCCCCAGAGCCCTTCCAGCTCGGTTCTCCTGCTCCATCCCTTGGCAGGAGCGAGAGGAGTTAAATCCGATGCCTCACTCTGGAGCAGTATTTAAAAAAAAAAAAAGAAAACCAAAAAAGAAGACAACAAGTTGGTTTTGAACACCCTCAAGGTAAAGATTTAAGAGGCAGCCCCAGCCCAGCCCCGAGCGGGCGCTGCTGGGACACGTCCCGTGCTCACTGTGCACTTACATAAGGCTCTGCAGCTCTGCAAACACCCCGGGCATGGGCTCCCTTCCACCCCTTTCCCACCTGAGGGGCTCAACCTGCTCCCCTGGCCTCGCTGGCTCCCAAAAGTGGCCGAGGCTGGAGTGCTGGGCTCCCCCTTCCCCTCCTGGAGCAAGGGAGAGGGGCAGGAATCACAGCCCGGCACTGGCAGGGTGGGAGAAGGGTGGGGGTGAGAGGCAGTTTTGACTGGGAGTGCTGCTGCCTGCTCAGCCCTCGCCTGCCCGGGGAGGATGGGGATGTGCTGGGCTAGGACAAGCGGATCTCGATGGAATGGGATGGGGTTTGGGATGAAGCTTCTGGCAGCACCCTTTTGGTGTCACAACACCAGACCACCACAGCCTGAAAGGATGTTTCAGAGACCAGCCCAATTCCTCCCTGTTGGTAGGTGTTCCAATCACCACAAACCCACCTCTCAGGCTGAGAAGTCCTTGCAAGCTGCCTGATACCCAAAAGGACCAAGCTGGACCCCCAGCAGCAGTTTGCTGACAAACCCACCCCAAATCCTCCCTTTATGTTGACACACTGCTCCAACCTTTGCCCTTCCCAGTCCCATCTGTGTTTGCTGACCAGGTGACCCTTTCACTGCTGTTGTTCCAACCTGCCTTGCCTGCTGCAAAATTCCACCTTGTCTTCACCAAGGGCAGGATTTCGACCAGATAAAGATGCTGAGTGTGGTTTTGGGGGGCTGGTGCCAGACATCAGTCTGTGAGAGGGTGAGGGCTGGCTTCCCCTCACCAAACAGGGGTTTGCCAGGGACAAAGACAAAATCTATCAGGGACAAAAGTGGGTGCCAGCACCTCTCCTGGGCAGAGCTCTGGCTCCCAGTTGACACGGAGATGCCCTGATGCCACTGCAGTGCTAAGCACACGTTGCACCAAAGGCAGGTTCCCCCTGGGAAAAGCCCTTTGCAGGCACGTGGAGCAGTTAAGGCAAGTGGAATTCTGTAGAAATTGGGGATTTGAACCATAAATCACCTTATGAGCCAGGGAAGTTTTACTGCACCAGTCTGTGTGCAGCCATCGGTGGGCTCTGCTGTGCAGCCGCTCGCTCAGCCCAGACAGGGTTTGGAGGCAGCTCTTGCTCAACCTCTGCTTGGTCTGAAGAAGCTGCTTCTTGAATTTAAATGCCTCATAAGCTCCCCTTCAGGGGGTATTAAGGTCAAAACTGCGATTTAATGAACATCATCCAACTCCAATGTGAATAAATGCCCCAAACCACGCAGAAGGAGTTACAACAAGGAGTCACTTCTTTCCTTCAGCAGTCAGAGGGCTTTGAAGACACCCCATTTCCACCTGAAACACGTCACTTTAACACTCAGTTCTAGGCTGAGCCTGGCAGATCCCACCACAGTGTGGACACCACATGCACACCCTGCCTGCCCACGTGGCTCCAGCTGCCTCGGGTGGCTTCCCAAAGTGACCGACGGGTCAGCAGAGCCATGAAGGGCAGGGCCAGCCCTGGAAAAGCACATCGAAGACAGAGACAAGCAGACATCTCATTTGCTAGTCATAAACAGACACGGCACAACACACCAGGTAATTTTCCAGCTTGCAGGGGGACAGAAGGGCCACAAGACCACAAGACCTTACAATGCATTAACCAACGTGGGTTCAAAACAGGGCCAGAGGGGCATGCAGGGGCCAGAGCCTATGTACAAATGTCCCACCACTGCCCACAGGAGGGGCCCTCCACTGAGCCCAAACATCCACAGCAAAGATTTGTCTTGGTGTTCCAAACCCCCACACTCACCCGGAGACCAAGGGGTGATTCCCAGGGCCCACGTCCCTCTTCAGGCACCTCAGTTTTGAATGGCAGGAGAACAAAATGAAAATCCAGTGAAGGATGGGTTTGCAGCCAGGATAAAAGTGAGTTTTGTTTCTTGCTCTCTCCCAGGAAAAGGTGCCCCAGTCACTGTTGGCCCCTTGTTTACACAGGGACCCACTGGGGCAGGAGAACTTCCCTTCTCTCTCATTAGCCACACTCATTAGCAATGCCTGGAGATGATCATAGAATTATGGAATGGTCTGGGTTGAAAGGGACCTTAAAGCCCATCTCATTCCTCCCCCTGCCACAGGCAGGGTCACCTTCCACTATCCCAGGTTGCTCCAACCTGGCCTTGGACACTTCCCGGGATGGGGCAGCCACAGCTTCTCTGGGCAATTGGAATTTCTACAATTTTCTCTGGACGACGATGAATTTCTACACAAGGCTGAGCTCTGCCATTGCTCTGCGTGGTGGGCACCCCTGGCTGTGTGATTTCCTCGTGCTCTCTCCCTCTCCCCCCAGGGACAGCACTGACCCTGCACCAGCTCCCCACGACGACACACAGGCTACGAGTTAAATGCTACTGGGGCTTTCCAACCCTTTGGAAACACCAGGCTTCCCCTTGCCAACACTGACTCGCGGTTATTGCTGCATAATACACCACTGGCCCCCAAAAGGGCGGTGGCACCCTGTGCCCTGAGCCAGCAGCACCCTCGCAGCCGTGGGCGTCCCCCCAGGGAGCTGACCCCTGGCTCAGAGGGCTCTGTCCCATCCCTGTGTGCCTCGGTGCCTCCGAAGTGCCCATCCCGGCAGGGATCCCATGGACCTGGCCCTGCGGATCCAGCCGCCACAGGCTGTGCCAGGAGCTGCCCCTCTCTTTTGCACCTCGAAAGCCCAGTCGGAAAACGGAGGCGGAACGTGGCCAAGGGACCTGCTGGTCTCGTCCATGCATTTTTAAGGCATATTTTGCAGGAAGGGTGTGCTCCCACGTGGCTCAGCTCCCCAGCATCCCAGCCGCAGCTCCCTGGGTGTGCGGGAGGGCAGCGGGAAAGAAGGAGAGAAGATGGAAGTGGGACTTGCTGACATTTATTTGGTTTGTGCATCCGACTAAAGCAGCGCTTCCTCCTTGGGATCTCTGGCTCCAAAACAGCCTCTGGTGCTGGATGGGGAGGGGGTTGTCTCCCTTGGACGTAACACGTGAGTGACACCAGAGGAGGAGGAGGATGGACAGCTGCAAGGTTCAACAAGCTCCATCCGTGGCCTGCTTGAAAAAGGCATTTATTAGCTGTAAACCTCTGTTGTGACGTATAGAAAACCGGGGAGAGGAGAGGGAGATCGATCAAGTTTGAATCCTGGTGAGAGTTGTCCTTAGAAAAATGGTTAGAGGGAAAAAAAAAAAAAAGGCGGCTTTGAAATCGAAACTGTCCCGAGAAAAGAGCGTTTCTGCCAGTTAAAAGCCTTTAACTAGAAGAACTTTCCGTGTTTTTTTCCTTTACAAACGTAGTGCATCTGCCATCGCTGGGAATTACGGTCTGTCTGGGGAAGGGCCTGTGCTGGGGCTACGGAGAGGCTGCTGGTGGCCGTGGCATCACATGTGTGCCTCGGAGGCTGGGCAGCCTGGCAGCAGCTCCCCGTTCACCACGGCCTCCGACACCAGCATCTTGTCTTTGCCAGAATCCAGGCGCTGCTTCTTCAGCATCCTCTGGTGGACCAGCGGGACGACGGAGAGCACCAAGCCGCCGATGATGGGGGAGACTCCGGCGAAGTAAAAGGCTGCGTCGTAATTCCCGAAGTAATCGTTGAGGTATCCTGGAAGAGAAGAACAATGGAGGTTGGAGCCACAGCAGTCTAAGCCCTCATTAGTCTAATGACCGGCTTGTTTCCTCCTTCCAGCGAGAGCTGCAGCTTGCGTCAACCACCAGATCTGGGGAGATTTGGCTTTTTAAAAATAATCTTTCTCAGAGTTTTTACGGTCTGGGTTGAAGGATGTGTGCAGCCAACATTGTGCACCAAAACATCAAGAAGAAAATCCTTCCTGTCTAACCAGAACGGGACACAATGGGACACATCCCAGACAATCCCAAACGCAAGCTGAGACGCGTTAAACCAAACACTCCAGGTGGCTCTTCCCAGAGCTTTGCCAGCCAGGAGACAATGGGAAAAGTGGGCAGGGGCTGTTCCTCTGCAGATTGTCTCCATCTGGAAGCCCTGCTTTGCTCACAGGTATTTTATCTATGCTGCCAGTTACAAACAATAGCCGAGCCTTTGAAACCCAACAAGGTTCTGCATTTGTTAGTTTGGCAAGTTCCAACACAGCCAGGCACCCAACACAGCCATTGATCAGCACTGGAAAATCCCTCTGAGTGTCTCCTGCGTGGACACTTCCCTGGGGATTTGGTCGATGGAACGAGCCCCATCACCCTTCAGTGCAGGGCTCTTGCAGCAGCACCCTCACACTGAGATGTCTTCAACCCCTGAGTTCCTTCACAGGGGCGTTAAACTGAACTTTGCTGCCAGGAGCAGATTGATCAGAGAAGTTTATCCAGCTTTAGCTTAGTGCCTGCTGATGCAGACCTTCAGGGGCAGCTCTGGCAAAGCCCTCACTGTTAAGGACATTGGGGTTATTGCTACGCTTAAACACAGGCCCAAGTCTTGTGGAGGTTCAGGAGTCTCCATCTCTAACCATGAATCGCCCCTACAAGACTACCATGTGCCAATTTTTAGCTGATCTTCAAGCAGAAATCAGCTAATGTGATCTTGGTTCGCTCTTCCCCCAGTGGTCACCTTTCATCAGCTTGGAGAAAGGCCCTGAGATGCTACAGGACGTAGCACGGAGCGATGCCCCAGCCATACTTCAACCCCCATGTGACATGAGATGCCAGAAAATTCCAAACCGTGAGTCTGGTCCCACGCCAAAAACCCACCATGGGTGGAAGCTGCTCCCAGCACCTCCCTCCCACCGCCGGGTCCGGGTCCGTCGCCGCGGTGCTACCAACCTGCTATGGGCGTACCCGCGGTCATGGGCACGGCCATCAGCCCCATGAGGTACCCTATGGCCTGGGACGCCTGCATGGGCCCCACCAGCTCGAAGGCGATGGGGGCCATGATGGTGGTGAAGAAGCCATCGCAGAGGCCGAGGAAGAGGCAGATGACGATGACGCCCTCAAAGCCTTGGCACTGGGGGATCATCATGCACAGGATGCCGAACAGCATGAAGGACGCAACCTGGGGAGACAAAAGTGGGCATGAGGAGCGGGGATGTGCAGCAGGAAGAGTCGGGAAGATGACAATGAGCAGGTCAATGTCATTGCTCCCTCCTCTGGGCCCAGCAATGCCATCCCTCCGCCGCTCCTGTCTCAGAGAGGCCCTTAAGAACAACCTTTTAAGAAGGGTTAAGAAGGATTAGCTGCTGGATTAGCTGCTAGATTGCAGCAGTTTGTTCTTCAAAAACCACATGAAGGTGAGAGGGTGTCAGCAGTTTGGGAAGAGTCACTACTGTGGAGTTTGATTGCTGAATGGACACTGAGACCTCGAGTCAACTTCAAGTTAACGTCCCTTACACATTTCTATAATAAATTTACTTCCCTGACAGCAGATAAGGGTGTTGGAAAACAGTCAGTAAAGTGTTTGCAATCCCTGGCTGACCAGATTAAGCAGACCAGTGTAGAGATGCCATTCCCTGCCCCATGGCTGGCCAGCACCTTTGCAGAAGGCTGGACACAACGTACCTGCAGGTAAATCTTCTTCAGCCCCGGGATGCAGTCCCCAATACGGCCCGAAATCAAGCGCCCCAGCCCCGACATGGCTCCGAGGCAAACCAGGAGGATCCAGTCCTTTTTGGTCTCTTGAAATCGCTTCTCCACGTATTTTACCTGTGATGGAGGCAAGGACATGAAGCCTCAGGAAAGCTGATCCCTGTCATCGCCCCAAAAGGGATGAGACTTCTCTCAGAGGGCTCATGTATTTTGGGGGTGGTTGTGTGACCCTCATGTCCCCACCACACTGACCTGCACACACCATCTCCACCCACCCCAAACCCAAGAGGCCCTTCCTCTCCTGCTGCTGATGCTTGTCCTCTGCCCACCTGGTGCAGAGGACACGTACATTAAAAAGCCATATCCTTTCATCACTATTCCTGCTTACAGGATGTGCAGGAGTTTTTTGGCTTCGAGGCTTTTGGTGCCTCTGCCCCCACTGCCCATCCCCACCTTCCCACCTCCTCCTCGCTTGCAGGGAGGAGCCCTTTCACTCTGGGCAAATGGATCTGCCTCCCCTTCCAGTCCCAGCCAAGGCTCTCACCAGGTTCATGTAAGGTACGAGGTATCCCAGGACAGCAGTAGCGATCCCAAAGGCCCAAATCCGATAGGTCTTTCTCCGGAAAACCCTCAAGTTGAAATACTTGCGTGTCTGGGACCAGCACTGCTGCCTCATGCTCCGGCTGCCCAGCTTGTCCTGCCCATCGTGCTGAGAGTCACAGGAAGGCGGCAGGATGGGCCGGTAGGTCATGGACAAGAAGATCTGGATGAGCATTAAGGCACTGAGTACTTGGAAAGTATGTGCCAGCCCAATGGCCTTCCCGACCATCTTCAGGAAGAAGGGGAGCGGCACGGAGATGAGGCAGCTGCCGCCGGCCACGATGCCATTGGCCAAGCCCAGGCGGCGCTTGAAGTAGTGACCAAGGATGACCAGCGAGGGCTGGAAGGCAAAGGAGCTGCCGCAGCCGAAGAGGATCCCGTAGGTGAAATAACGCACTTCCAGAGACCTAGTGGGACAAAAACACGTGGAGGTGGGGACGCTGGGCAGAGGTTCGGGAGGTAAGGACGCCTCCTGCCCTATGGGGCTGCACAGGGGGGTGCCACGACCCAGGTCTCACATCCCACAGACAGCCTGACCCCGAGCAGCTTACTCTCTAGCCACAGCAAGGATTATCTGCTCTTCACAGCCGGCACGTTAAATCTCCGGGGGAAATTAAGTTTAGGTGGGGAGAGCTTTCTGCAGACAGCAGGAGCAGCAGCCAACCTGCCCTCCTTGGGAAGCTGACGTAACTTCAATGATTTTTAAATTACAGCAAACAACAGTTTCTAAGGTAGGGAGGGTGGGATATTTTTAGCTAGAAATCCTTTTTGTTTTTCCACTGAAAGGACTAATTCAAAACATTCTGCACCCAGTGTTTGAAAGGAGGAGGCACCAACCCTGCTGGTTATTAGGCACGTAGGAAGAAAACATGGTGTTTCTGCCCAGGCTCCAGGCTAGTTAATTAAGTTCTTCTTCTTTAAGCTCCTCTGGGAGCTTAAATTAGACAGTTAATAGATCTCATTTGTACCTTACATTGGTGGCTGCACTCAAGGAGGGAGTGAAGTGGCTGCTCTGTAGAGCAGACAGAGAGTCCTGAGAGCCCTTGGAAGGAGCCTCTTCCCAATTGCCAGCCCAACTTTCCCAACATCTGAAGCATCTGAGAAAGGAGCCTGGTGGGAGGCAGTGCAAACAACCCGTTGTGTTTCTCTCCAGATGAAGGATGTTTTTCCTTCATCACCAGGCAGCACATCCATCTGCAAAGGTTTGCCATGAGCTACTGCCTGGGAGGAGAATGGGACAGAGACCTTTGGGCAGCTCACGGGGTCCAACCCCTGTGCAATGTTGAGTGCTGCTTATGAAGCAAGCCAGGAGACAGCAGCCCACATCTAACAGAGCAGCTGGAAGTTGGGAAAACCTTTACAAGCACATCATTCCTTCCACGACACGCTTGTCTCTTCAGCTTGCCAAGCAGAAAGCAGAACATGCTTGCTGTGCCCAATGGCTCCAAGACAAATGACTGTCAGGAAAGGCAATTTCCAGCTACTCCAGAACGAAACCACATCAGAAGCCCCCTCTGTGGGAGCCAGGGAAGCAGCTGGGCCATGCAGGCTGTCTCTGACCTCCCACGCACCAGCCCTAGCCACCTTGGCTGGCTCACACAAGCTTTGGTGCCGTAGCTAAGCTGACGTGTCGGATAAGTGGAGACAAATGCCCTGGTTCCCATCTGCTCCTTGTTGATGCTAAGACACCCTTGCATGAGCAGGGGCTCCTTTCAGCCTCGCTTATCAGCCAGGATTTCCCAGCCTGCTTACTGGGAATCAGCCAGCTGCTCTCTGGTGGGAAGGGCGGCGTCATCTCCTTTGGATAATGAGGTCGCCCATGGATAATGCCATCCCCTGGGACAAAGAGGGCTCCCTCCATCAGATGCCTCTCACTTCCAGCTCTCAATGGGAACAGCCTTGGTTCATCCCTGTTGGCAGAAGTTTGGGGGATTCCTCTCTGCAGGATAAACTGGGCAGAACTTGTGCAGGGGAAGGAGAGGAAGATGAAGAGGGACTGCAGAACACTTAGCAGTGCAGAGGAGGAGGGCTGGGAGGGCACTGGGGGCACATGAAGGCAGTCCTGCTAACTGGCCATCATTTAAACATGCTAAAACATCCCTCTTAACACCGGAGGGAAGGCGAAGCCTTAACTGGGATTCCTCTTTTCTTGAGGGCACAAGATCTATGGTGGCTTGAGCTGGTTGTGAGTGCAGAAGACACCCCTGGGCAAGGCAGCAGAGAGGAAAAGCCTCTCCTTGAGCCCATCCAGCCTTCCCCAGAGCTCAGCTCTTCAGCATATTTGGTTCCTTTAGTGCTTTTCATGCACAGCTGCCAGTATTTTGAGAGCAGGAGGCTCTGAGCTGGGTGCTGAGGTCCTGCTGCACACGCCTGGTGGCTCACAGGGGTTTTGGATCAGCTCGGTGTAGTGCTGGGAACCACCATTCCTCTGTTTGGACAAAACAAACCCATTTCCCAAGAACCAGGAGATAAAGGAGGGGTGAGCCTTGATCCAGACCTGCCTCAGCCCACCAAACTCAGGCTGTGACACTTTCCTGCACTGGGGGCACCACCTCCAGCTGTGGTGGGGGGACCTGGCAAGGGGGGCCAGGAAAAGGCTTCTCCATAGTCCTGGATGAGCAGGAGCTGCAAGCTCTAAATTTCAGGGCCAGCAAGCTCCGAATTTCAGGGGCAGCAAGCTCTGAGTTTCAGGAGCAGCCTCCACCACCCTGGTGGAGCTGTGCCAAATCCCACAGCCTCGCTGCTCTTCCTCCAGCTCCGCTCGGCTGTGCCGGTGCAGCTTCCCTCGCTCTGGTCCAGCTGCAGAAGGGCTCCTTTCTCCCTTCAAAGGGAGCCAAAGGAATGTGATCCATGAGTGAGAGGCAGGAAATGGGGATTTCAGTTCTACAGCTCTCCTGGAAATAATATTCTCCTCTGCCTGTAGTGTTCCAGTTTTACTTTTTTCTAAGCCCAACACAACGAGCCTCTGGCAGTGGCCGTGGTCCCACGAGCTCCTTTTCTTTGCACAAACACTTCACAGTAGAGGGTCAGAAGGAAAGCAGGATTACATGGGAAGCTCCTGTGATCTGCACTGCCAGGACACACCTTCCCTCAGGACCCACTGCCCCTTCTCCACTTACTGTTAATTTTGGGAACATGAAGTGGTGGCACCTGTGGGGACATGGCAGAGGGTGGTTCCTTCCACAGCACTGCCCCAGATGGGTTTAGCACCCCCAAAACCCCGGCTGACACCAGCCACAGTCCTGGGGGCTTTGCTCTTTGCTGCATCCCCACTCCCAGCATAACGGGGGCCTCCTGCAGCTGAGGGTTTGGGGATCCAGGGAACCAGGGCTGGGACAAGCAGGAGGGTCTCCCTGACCAGTGTTGTTGTCCCATGCAGGAGGAGCACAGCACAGGCAAGTTGCCTTTTGGAAAACTAGTGGGTGTTTGCTTTGAAAGCCCACTCCTTGAAGCATTTTAATTGAAACAATATTGATTTTAACTGAAATCCAACCCAAAGTAATGTTTTTATTCAGAAAAACTGGGGCAAAAGGTCTTTTGGAGGTGTCTCTGTGGTGCCTCCGAGACTCTGTTTAACAAGTGTCACATAAATTACCCCAGAGGTGACCTCTTTTTGCTCCCACAAAGATGCCAATGTCTGGCTCGGAAAGGCACACAGGTACACCTGCCATTTAAATGCACATCAGCCACTGCCTGCCAAGAGAAATTCATGGCATGGGATCAGGGATAGAAAAGGAGGAGCAGCACTGGCCCTGTGCTGCCTCAGACACCAGAGCCAGAGCAGGAACACCACAAACTGCTCCAGGTCCTGTCCAGGTCCCCCTCCCTGTCTGCCCTGCACAGAAACTCCCTCTTAGGAGTAATTCACCAAATATTATTTTAAGCATTAATTTCCTTTCAGCACCAAATGTGAAAATGGCTGCAGAAGAGAATGGTTTCCTCTGTGAATGCCTCTTTGGAGCTGCCCACGAGAGGCACACCAACCTCTCCTGCTTGTTTTAAAGATCAAATGAAGGACCTGAGCGCTGAAATCCCACAAAATACAGTCCCTTGCTCAGATAAAAGCTGCTCTTGATTTATATAAGGACAAAAGACCAACTTGGCTCAATTTGGAAAGAAACAGGCTGAGCACACGTGGGCTGTAGGGATGCCAGGACACCTCTCAACTGGATGGGAACCACCTGCTTTGCCCCAAAAAGCAGCTGTATGTTGGCAGGGGGGTTGCAGGGAGGAAGAGGAGCTCTCCAAGGAGCTGTGTGTGTCCCCCCCCAGCCTTACTTGGTGAAGGAGCTGCAGAGGAGCCCGATGAAGGCGATGACAGCTCCCGTGGCTGCCGTGGTCCTGCAGCCGAGCCGGTCCGTGAAGATGCTGACGATGGGAGAGCAGAAAAAATTCATGCCCATGGCCAAAGAGCCGACCCATGCTGGGGAGAGAGAGAAGAAAGGTGATGGTCAGGGTGGGACATCAAACGGGGGCAGGGGGGGCACAACCAGAAACCCAGCCCAGCCCTGAAGGTGTCTTGGCAGAGGCAGCTCCATCACACAGCACAGCTCTGAAATAACGCTGGGATCCCTCAGCAGCATCATGGACGGGGCAGCACTGGAGGTGTGGACAAATTCTCCTTGTGTCTCTCTCCACTGGCTTCACCTGTGCCCTAGGGAATGCACTGAGCTTCCAACACTTTGTCCTCACAACCTTTGCCGTGCCTGTGATGATGCCCCCCCCAGTGCCCCTTCCACAGACCCCCGAGCTCATCAGCTCCCTCCGCTCCCCAGCTTTGGGTAGGAAGAGTTTCACATCCTGAGGTACAGCTCTGCCTTTCCAGGGACCATGCTCATCCATCCCTGCTCCCTGCTCTCCACTCAGGCCTCCTCACTTCCCCCTTGTCCCACGTTCAGCAGAGTCCTTGTTACAGCTGAGCTGATGGAGACACGTGGGGATGCCACGTTAGACGACACCCCGGGCCCTGCCAGGTGATGCCCAAGCAGGACTGTCACCTCCTGTCTCCTTCCAGCCCATCTCCAGAGAAAACCACTGTCTGTCTGTCTGTCTGTCTTTTCCCAGAACTTCTATTATTTGTGGATTATTTCAGCACATTGTGGAATGATGGACTTGTTAGAGTTGGAAAAGCCTTGTAAGATCCTTGAGTCCAACCATTCCCCCAGTGTTGCCAAGCCCAGTACTAAACCATGTGCCCAAGTGCCACACCAATATGGCTTTTAAATCCCCCCAGGGACAATGATTCCATCACTGCCCTGGGCAGCTATTCCTGATATCCAACCTAAACCTCTCCTGGCACAACTTGAGGCCATTTCCTCTTGTCCATCATTTTCTCCCTGCTCTCCACCTTCTCTTTTTAATGGTTGGCGTGACTATTTTGGGGAGGAAAGGCAACATTTCAAGAAAAGCAATGTGGTAAGGAAAAAAGAATAAAATTCCACCAGATCTGATGAGAAGCAAGAGGTCCCCTCAGCAGTGTGTGGGGCAGGGCAGGAAGGACAGATGGACAAGGGGTCTCCAGCCCTTCTCAGCACCCCAGTGGGGGGACCTCCTGGAGCATCCCCCAGGTCCAGGCATTGGCTCTGGCCTGCCAAGCCCAGCCCCAGGACATGTGCTCCTTGCTTTTTTAATATCTTTCTCTGGGTTGTTTGTTTTGCACCCAAACCCAGGGCTCTGCAAACCTTTGCAGCACAGCCCTGCACAAAAAAACACCCCGTCCTTCCAGAGCTATGAGATCCTCAGAAAATAGCCAGGTCCCTATTAAAAGCAAATCCCAGCTATAGAACAGCCTCTCCAACCTCTGCCTCTCAAAAAGGACCACACAAAAAAACCCCTGCCCAGCCTGGGTGGGAAGAACTGACCCTTCCAAATTAATTTTAAGTTCACAAGGACCCAGTTTACTTCAGAATCTTCTTTAATAAATGCAGAGTGGAGCAATAAAATGAAAAGCAAGGGCAGGGCAGGAACCTCGTGGGACCGGCCGGGCTCTTGTCTCGATACCACGCGAAAAGAAGGGCGAGGGCGAGGCAGAGGACCCCCCTCTCCGACTGATTTTCTTGGTTATAAACACAAGGCACAGTGTAATGAAAGTCCTTCTAACAGGATTAGGTGGCAGGGATCCAAAGAGCCGTCCAAAACAACTCGGAGAGGGGGTGAGGGGTGGGAGCAACGCCAAGATGGGAAAGGCTCGTTAAATTGGATAATATACTTCCAGAAATGTTCCTTCTACTCCAGCCAAGGCAGTAAAACGTTAGATGGCCCCGTCATGTTTGAAGTTTGTTATTTTTGGAAATTACTTTAAGAAACGCGGAAATAAAAGCATAAAGCAAAGTATTAAATTTAAAGGGCCAGATTCTGATCTTAATAACCCGGGGATTTACATGCAAATAAGCAGGATCAATCTCTGGCCCCAAAAATGCACACTCACCTGCAGAGATCAAAGCAAACCCGGGGCGGGAGGCTCAGCAATGGGCTCTTAAAGCTCCTCCAGCTTTGGGTTTGTAAAAGGGAGATATCGCTCAATTAAAGCCGGTAAACACACCGAATAAAAGCGTCCTGTGGCAAATTGCTCTACCTTAGAGAAAGGGCTTACCACAAGCAATGAATAAAAATAGGCTTGGGGAAGAACATCAAGTTAAAATTAGTAAGAACAATAGCCTCACTTCCAGAGCGGGGTTTTGTCTTCCCAGCGCTTCCCAGCGAAGCCCCGGGAAGCCGGGAGGGCTGGGCGAGCTCCAGCGCTGGAAGGAAATGTGGGAGAATGTGGGAGAGCAGGAGAAAGCTGCCCCAGTCCCGGCCCTGATCCCAGTGGGATTCACACCAAAACACCCCCAGAGAGTGGGTTACACAATTTTCCTCCCCGTGTTTTACTCCCACTGTGATGTCACTGATCTCCATCCACCTGGGTCTGGGCAAGGCTGGAGGAAAGTCATGGCAGAAACCCACAGGCTGGATAAAAACCAGAGTTCAGGTGCAGCAAAACCCCAGACCTGCCCCTTCAGACTTGGAGCCACTCCAGGGGATGGAGGTTTATTTTTGGCAATCTGGGTAAGAGGTATTGAAGCCTCTCCTGGACTTTCCTGGATGTGAAGGGCAGAGACAGCCATTCTTCCAATGGAAACCAGACGGGGCTCAACCATCTTCCCTTCGACAAGTCCTCCAACGCTGGAGAAGTTATGACTTGATTTAAAGCCCACACGACTAAAAAGGGAGGAATCTTTGCTTCTGCTTTCCACGGGGATTTGGATGAGATGGCTAATTCCCAGCCCAGCCACACCTCCAACCCTCCGTGGCTGATAACCTGGGCGAGATACCGAAGTGCACAGACAAGCCCCCACAGGAGGCACGGGGCCTTATCAAGCAGCGTGGTGTGATCAGGCAGATCCCAAAAGAAAGGATGGACTGAATCCAGCTGAGGATGGGGCTGGAAGGAGCTCAAGAGCTGCCAGAACTTTGACAGGAATCGGGTTAAGACTTGATTGTCTTTCAAGGTGCCGTGAGTCCAATCACCTCCTGGCAGCACCAGCTGAAGGGGCTGGTTTTGGAGCTGCCCAGCTGGGTGCTGGGGATAGACCCATCTGGTGACACCCAAGAGACCCTCTCTCCATGGGGTGCCTCGACAGAAGCACAAAATGCTCCAGAAAATCTTAAAAAAAAAAAAAAGGCATTTTAAGCACACTGCTTTTGGTGAGGGGGAAATGGAGATGAGTCCTGATTTGGAGGCTGGAGCTATGAGAGGTGACTCAAGGCACGCTGCCCCTCCCCAGCAGTCACCCCTCCACTGATCCTGCTTGGCCCGTGTCCATCCCACCCTGCTCCCACCACAGCCCCCCCTGAAGGCAATGAAGCAGCAGCTGTGACACCCCTGGCACACACACCCCACTCCTCACTGCTCACACGAGTGGGCTGGGGACAGCAACAGCCCCAGCTGCCACCCCTGCCCAGGCCACCTGCAGCCCTGGCTTCCTCCAGAGCTGGTGGGACCTTACTGGAGATCCTGGGATGCCCTGGGGTATGGGAAGAGCCCAGCATGGGGCTGGTGTTGTTTTGCTGGAGCAGAGAAGGTGACCAAGGAGAGCATCCCACCAGCAGCTCTCACACAGGGGAAAGCTCCAGCTAAAGCTCCACAAACTGCTCCTTCCCACCTTGCCCTAGCAACTGGTGACCTGTGGCTGGTCCAAACCAATGTGGCCTTCACCATGGGCAAGAAATACAGTGGCTGAGGATCTCCGAGGGGAAAAGTGTTTCAGTGGTGCAGGAGAACAGAGAATCACAGAATCAGAATGGTTTAGGTTGGAAGGGGCCTTACAAATAATTTAATTCCAAAGCCCCTGCCGTGGGCAGAGACATCTTCAACAAAGCCAGGGTGCTCCAAGCCCCATCCCACCTGACCTTGAACGAGTAACACGGACAAGATGATCCTTTCCAACACCACTTACTCTGGGCTCAAGACAGAGTGCAAACTGGCAAGTGACCCTCTTGCCCACCAGCCCATTTGCCCACCAGCACAACATCTCCAAGCAGTGTCTACAGTGGAGGAGCTCTGGGACCAGGCTTTGGCCACCAGGTCTCCTCCTGTCAGCAGGTGACAAGGCTGCTGGGGACCCTGTGGCAGAGGAGGACTGGCACATGAGGGTCAAGGGGCTCAGCCATCCCCTGCAATGGGGCTGGTGATGCCAAAGGGCCTGTGAGGGCTGTGAGGTCCTCGGGGTCTGTCCAGGTGGGTCCCACAGGCTGGACACCAGGTCAGCTTTCTCTCCAGCAAGACCATCCAAAGGGATGAAAAACCTCCTTCATTGCTGGCATTTTCCTGAGTAGAAAAAGGTTTCTGGGAGCAGAACAAGGTGGAAGCAGGAAGGTGAGAAACAACAGAAGAAATTAGCACTGAGACACAGACCCAAACCCTGCCGGTGTTCAGTTCATTGTTCCCGAAGACACCATTAAAAAACCCTACTGTGTAGCACTTGTGGCCAAGCCTATTTGTTCCTTTAAAACTGACTCTCCAGGGAGAGAGAAGGAAGGGACGTCGCTCTCAGCTGTGCTTCCCCGCTGACCCAAATACCCTGGGCTGGAGGGATCAAGGGCCAGGAGGTGACCTCAGATCCGCCGCTGGAGGAAGTGTCTTCCCTCGCTTCCCGCGGCTTCTCCCGCTCGCGCCGCGCAGCTGGGGCAGGGACACGATGCAGAGGGTCCCCTTCCCCGGGCACCTGGCGTGCCTCTGAGGAGACATGGGCAGGTGATCCACCTCCACCTCCCCACCTGCACCGCTCCTACAAGACATACATCGTTTTTCGACTTGTTCCCGGGGCAGGGAAGTTCTGCTGGTGCGACAGACCTCGTGGCACATCCTCCCAGCCCTACCTGGCTCCGCTTTTGGGTGGCCTGGGAGCCCAAACAACCTCGTGGCCCTTCCCAGGCGGACACTGCAGGGGAGCAGGCGGCTGTCAGCCCCCTCTGCGGGGCTCCTGCTGCACATCTGCACTGAGACCGGAGCAGCTGTTTCATCTTGTGCCCTTGAAGAGCCATTTGCGTCATCCTCTGCTCGCTCAAAGTAAAGCCTGAAATGCTCCCAACAGCTCAGCCCCATGTGCTCGACACCCCCTGCGGACAGAGCCTGTCCTGGGGACGGATGGTCAAGGTTTAAATAAAGGCAGATGCAAAAGGCACATCTGAGGAGGCCACCACAACACACGGCAGGATGGAAAGCTGAGCTAAAGAGCAGCAAAAGGAAGTGGTACAGTCCCAAACCAACACTGGGGAGCACCAAACCAACACTGGGGAGCACCAAACCAACACTGGGGAGCACCAAACCAACGCTGGGGAGCACCAAACCAATGCTGGGGAGCACCAAACCAACGCTGGGGAGCACCAAACCAATACTGGAGAGCACCAAACCAATGCTGGGGAGCAGCAAACTGAAGGTGGGGAGCACCAAAGAGAAGATGAATAGCCACAAATCAAAGCTCAGAAGCCCCAAACTGAAGGTGGGGAGCACCAAAGAGAAGATGCAAGTCCCAGACTGAAGGTGACAAGTCCCAGACTGAAGCTGAGCAGCTCCGAAGTGAAGCTGTGGAGCCCCAAACTGAAGCTGAAGAGCCCCAGATTGAAGCTGTGGAGCTCCAGACTAAAGATAAGGAGCTCCAGACTGAAGCTGGGGAACACCAAACTGAAGCTGAAGAGCCCCAAACCAAAGCTGAGGAGCCCCACACCAAAGCTGAGGAGCACCAAACATATTGAAAAGCACCAAACAGAACCTGAAGAGCCCCAAACCAAAGCTGAGGAGCCCCAAACCAAAGCTGAGGAGCCCCAACCCAAACGTGGGGAGCACCAAAGCGAAGCAGACGGGCTCCTCTGGCTGGAGGTGGGGCCGTGTGGTGGCAGCCACCGTGCATCACGTGCAGCTAAAAGCCAGTTAAACTCATTAATTGTATAGCAAGCCCTGCTTGGTACCATACCCTAAAGCTTCAGAACAAAGTCCTCCTTTATCAGGTTTGGCTGACTTCTCCACCCCCTCCCTTCTTCTGAAAACAATTCCACAACAGCCTGAAAATTGGAATAAATGGAATTATTCAGAGGAATTATTCGAGGCCAAGCCCGACTGAAAACCCTTTCAGTGCCGTGTCCATGGCAGTATTAGGACAGAGGAAGGGAAAAAGGGAATGCTGGAGAAGTGGTAGCTTGGTCCTCATGGCAAGGTCCCACGGCCATGGACAAGCAGTGGCTTCCCAGAGACCAGACCCAGCAAGTCTCCATCCAGTCTGTACCACAGGAGAGTCTGAAACTATTGATTTTGAAGGGGTTCTGGAGCACAGGGCCCTGAGGCACAGCAGGCTGGCAATGTGCTTTGCTGGAGACACCCCACCACATCTCTCTGATCGTGCCTCTCTGCCCTCCCTCGCTCTCATGGACACAGGGCACTTTTTCAGAGATGATGCCCAGGCCACCTCCTGCAACCACAAAGTGACAGACACCAGTTTATGGGAGAGAAATGTCCCAGTATGAGCTGCCCTGCGGCCACCTTAAGTCGAGATGGAGACA
This sequence comes from Xenops minutus, assembly GCA_035221455.1. Classification (NCBI taxonomy): domain Eukaryota; kingdom Metazoa; phylum Chordata; class Aves; order Passeriformes; family Furnariidae; genus Xenops; species Xenops minutus. The sequence goes on along the minus strand of JAWWEE010000034.1, from coordinate 11,088,405 downwards.
AATCTGTGGTTTCTCTTGGCAAGCAGCAGGAACGGAGTGTTTGCCTGAGGTCCATGTGCTCAACATCTCCGAGAAGCTCAGCCCCGGCCACATTTTGTATTGTTTCTTTCCAAAACCATAAAATTCAACCCTGGCCAGGGCAAAATGGCGTTAGAGCTTGTTTCTGAGATGCATCATGTCCTTCCCATCCACAGTCTCAGCCTTGGAGGCTCCAAAACTGGTCCAGAAATGCAAATGCCTGTGAAATCCATCCAAAAGCAACAAGGCAGCATGTGCTCTGCAGCTGAAACCCACCATGTGCCCAGGCTGGATTTTAATTCCCAGCACTCCACTGGCCAGGAAGGTTTTTCTTCTCTGCGTCGCCTCTGGCTCACAATTTTTGAGGGATGATTCACCTACCACACACTCCAGTTACCCAACAAACAGGAGCTACGGTCGCAACAACTTCTTCTCAACATGGACTGTGTCCCGTCCAGAAGTCTTTCCATGGCCCACACTCTCAAGGAGGCTGAAGATCTTGTTATTCCAAGCTCTGCTGATGTTGGGTGGCTCCAAAGGATGTTGGATTGGACCACATTTGCCCACGTCCCATCGCCCTGGGTGAGAGCCCAAGGCTCTCTTGGCAAAACCAATGCCCTCCCGCAGCTCCTGGCCAAAGAAACTGGCAGAGACTCTTTGTAAATGGGGGGAAAAAACACAGCCTGGGGGTTGAGCATCCCCCCCTTCAGCTGTGCTGTCAAACACCTTGCCAGCCCCTGGCTGCATTTGCATCCAGCAATTTTACAAAAAAAAAAAAAAAACAAAACAGAAAAGTTCCATTCTAATTGGTGAAAATTCCCTCCTCCCACCCGCGGAGCACCAATCTGTAAATAGCCTTTCATGTAAAATGATGTTTATTCCTGACAGGGTTTGTCTTGGCACAAACACACGCTCTGAAATGTGCACACATTTGAAGCCTCAAACCCTGCATTTAATTCTCTATCTGCTTGTTAATCCTCATTGTTCCCAAGCCCCTTTTCAAAACACACCCACAGGGAGAAGAAAGTATTTTTTTATATATGTATAAAACCCCCTTCCAGCATCAGGACACCAGCAGTGAGTGCAGCACCAGCCTCGGGTCTTGCTGCCCCTCAGCTCCTGGTGCTCACCCAAACCCACAGTGCCAAAACCAGGACATCTTCCTCCTGATTTTTTCCATCTGTCCTATTTTTTTAATACACAGTTTTTCTCCCCAGCTGTGAAGCCCCTCAGATGTCCCCCCTTGCAATACAACACCCTCACCCAAAGGCTGGGAGCCCTGAGTGGGAGGGTGGGGAAAACACGGTGGGGAAACCACCAGCAGTCCCCAGCCCCATTTTGGAGACCCTCCCCTCAACAGTGGGGGCTGGAACCCAACTTTCATGATTCTTGGGCTTAATCTGGAGCAATTTGGGATTTACACTCTCCCAGAATGTAGCAGCCACATCTCCCAGCAGACCAGCTGAAGGCTAGACCAGCAGCCCCTGGGGACTTCCCAGTTGGGACTGGGTGACCGAAGCAGCGCAGATCCCTCCCCTCTGTCCAGCTGCACACACAGATGGCACCACGAGGCCCATGGGGGTGAGCAGGGAGAGTGGGGGGCTCCTGAGCAGCTGCCAGTGGCTGCTCCAGCCTGTCCTGCTTCCATCAGGGCAGTAAACACAATATCCACCTTATAAAATGCAAGGGAGAGCAAAGGGTCAGGGTTGTGGTCAAGGTCAGGGTGAGGATTTGGGTCGGGGCAATATTAGGGTAAGGATTAGGGTTTGAGTTAGGGACTGGGTCAGGGTTAGGGTCAAGGTTAGGGTAAGGTTTGGGTATGGGTTTGGGCAAGGGTCAGGCTGAGGATTGGTGTTTGGGTCAGGCTTAGGGTCTGAGTCAGGGTTTGGGTATGGGTTTGGGCAAGGATCAGGCTGAGGATTGGTGTTTGGGTCAGGGTTAGGGTTTGGGTTCTGGTTAAGGTCAAGGGCAGGAGCAGGATCAAAGTCAGGGTGATGACTGGGGTTTGGGTTAGGGTCTGAGTCAGGGTTAGGATTAGAGTTAGGGTCAGGGTTAGGATTTGGGTTAGAGTTTGGGTTAGGGCCATGATCACTGTCAGGAGGTCTGGCTCTGCCCAGCCCAGAACACCCTGCTGGGTTGGGCTTTGCTCGAGGCCCCATGTGCTGGCTCCTCACCTCGTGTTTTTGGGGAAACAGTTCCTGTTGCTGGCACCAGGCAAATCCCAGAGCCCATGGCAATGATTAACCCTGGTGGGACACTGTGGATCAGCCCCAGCCCCAGACAGTGGCTGCTGCACGTCCAAAACTGCCAGCCCTTGGAAGAGCCATGACCTGGCCAAACTTCACTGGGCTTTGACTATGATTAACCTGCTCCAGTTGCCTGTACAAGGGCACAAAACACGTTCCTGGGAACAGCTCAGCACTCACACCCTGCCACAGCCATCATCTTGTCCCCAGCAGGGTGGTGTGACCCCCTTCTTCCTCCCCCAGCCCCAAACTGCATCATCTCCTCTGAATCCCCACCACAGCCACTTCATGTAACTGGCAGGCTTGTACTGGTAACCAGTTCCTGCAGCCACAGGCAACTTGGAGGACAGTGCAGCTGGAGGAACAGGATAGTGGAGCTTCAGAGATTTGCCCCCATGCTTCATCTCCTGCTGGCAAACAGGGCAGGAGGGATGGAGGGGGGCTGGTGCCTGTGAGGACACCAGAACTGGGCCAGTGCCAGCCACTGCTTCCCAGCCTGGGACTCCAGACAAGCCCTGCCACTTTTGGGGGGACACTTGAGAGTCCCAAAGGGCAGGAGGGTGACTCTGGGAGCCTCCCACCCTGCCCTGCCAGACTCCCCCTGCACAGCTCATGCACCTGGATGAGGGGGCAAAGCCAGCATGCCAAGGTCAGGGGTTCCTCTCCCATCCAGGCACAGAATCCGTGTGCTTCCCTATGCCCAGTGCCAACCCACCACCCCAGCACGTCTCCATCTGCGGGGTGATGTTGTACTCGACACACGGCTCCCCAAAATCCCCAGCACTGCTCCAGTGTAAGAGCACCTGGGGCACCCCAACCCCCTGATGCCACAGGGAGAAGCTGGGAGGGCTCCTGGCCCCCGAGGGGAGGCAGGTTGGGGTCCCCTCCCAAAACGCAGCTGGTGGCCCAAGGCTGCTCCATCCTTGTGAAATCACTGGGCACTTTCCGTCTCCTCTGCCAGCCCCTCCTGGGCTGGGGTTGGGAACCCTCCGCCTTCTGCGGTGAGACCGGGGTGAGAAAGGATGCTT
>JAWWEE010000034.1:11073396-11085013 GCA_035221455.1 Xenops minutus | reverse complement strand
CAACCACCCATCCATCCACCCATCCATCCATCCATCCATCCATCCATCCATCCATACATCCATCCATCCATCCATCCATCCATCCATCCATCCATTCTCCCCTCTCTAAACTGGGGCTGAAATAGCCCTGCTTAACCACCATCCACTGCTGCTGGAGTGGTTATTTAACTGGTATTATCAAGCAGGACTGCTACTTTTTAAGGGCCTAGGAAAAGAGGTGAGTTTATTTTTCCATTCGACAATGTGAAAGAAATCACTCGTGCTTCCTCTGGTGCTCTCTCTCAGCATGGCAGCACATACCAGCTGTACCAACACTTTCTATTTCCTGGATTCTCTTCTCAGAGCAGCCACTCTGCTGTGCTCCTGCTCCCTCTCACTTCTTTTCTCTGCCCTTTAAATCCCGGTGATGGTGACAGCACCCCGATGGTGATGCTGTCACAGGACTGAGTGAGGGCACTGAATTTCAACACAGTGTAACTGGAAACTTCCCTCCCCACAGGACAAGAAAAAAGGCAAAGACAAGAGCAAAAAAACAAAAGCAGAAGACCAGGGCAGACAGAAAACTGCGGCGTCTCCCAAAGGTGATGGATCCTGGGGCTGGTGGGGCAGAGTGTGTGAGGGTGGGTGTGTGAGAGCAAACAGGAGCAGTGCCCAGCCAGGGACAGCCACAGGGCCCAGCCACCCTGGCAGCCCCACGAGCAGGGACTGACTCACATCCTGAGCCTCGGGCTGTGAATGCAGACATTGACTGTGAGGCTCTCAGGATGGACACACACCTCATCAATCGATGTCTGAACAAGCACCAAGGGTGCGCTGCTGGCTGCCCTGGGAGCAGCACACACCCACCAGCACCGTGTGCCAGGGGAGAAGGGCACAGCAGATTTCTGGGTGAGAAATGTGCTGCCTGCTGTGTTGGCTGCCAGGCGTGGGCTGGCGGAGGCAGCTGGGGAGAGCTGCCTGGGGTGCATAATAAGTTCCTCATCCATTTCCAACTCACATCTCAAAGCTCTTTGCAGAGAGGACTATTTTCTTTCTAATCTGCAGATGAGCTGCACAGAGGGCCCCATGTGGCCCAGCCAGCCCATGGTGGGGCTGAGAACAGACCCCTGTTTGTTGTCACCCTTGAAGGGACCACCCTGACCCCCATCGGGTGTCCCCTGCCTCCCCTGTGCAGAGCTCACAGGCTGCTCAGACAGCAGTGTTGCTTAATCCACTGGAGACAAACCTCACCCTGTCTGCTGCAGGTTGCTTTTCCTTGGTTTTGACTGCAAAAATAGCTGTGACAGCATGTCAGAGAGGTAACTCAAGAGCAGGAGGAAGTGGGGGAGGGAAGAGGTGGCCAGGCAGCTGAAAAGCTGGTTATGGGTCAAGGAGAACATTGAGAGGGCCAGGCCTCCCCAGCACCACTCAGAGCTACCAGAAGAGCCTTGTTTCCCTGCTCTGGCATCAGAACTGAGTGAATTAACCCTCTTTCCCAAGAGCTCTAGGCTGCTTTTCTGTGCTGTCACCCACTGCAAGGTCCCCATCTTTGGGGAGGATCCCAGAGCCCTGCAGTGTCTGCACTAGAGGAAGCCTGTGGCCTTCCCAGCTACCTGAAAAGAAGGAAGCTCCATCTTCCCCACAAGAAGATGTGTATTTGCAATCTACCCTCAGCCTGTTGCTGAACCAGAGCAGGCAGCTGCTGTGGAACAGAAAATCTCAACACTGGAGTTGCTTCATCCCTTCCCAGCCCAATGCTGCAGTCAGTAGCAGGAGGTTTCCCCTTCAGCTTGAACGAGGGTGAACTCTTTCTGGGTGAGGTTGTGTGGCCAAAGATAGTGTTGGTGCACAGAAGCTGGTGTAGGAAACCCAAAGCAATTAGAGACTTATGCTTAGTTTGGTGTCCCCATGTGCCTGTGCAGGTGAGGACTGGTTGGCTGCACTGCAGGGCCACCGAGCACGCGTTTCAAAGTGTGACTGCAAAATTCACAGTGCCTGAAAATGAGCTGTCCCCACAGCCTGTTACACCCCATGTCCCCCAGCCTTGTGCTCCAGTGTGACTCACAGGAACACCCCGGCTGTGGCTGGGGGACAGCTCCAGCACCTCTGCACATCCTGCTGTGGGCTTGGCACATCTTGGCTGCTCCCTGAGTCACCACAGCACTCGCTCATCACCTGGGCACCACGAAGCTCCCTGGAGCTGCAGCAGTGGCCACGCTCCCAGGGACAGGGGTGGCTCCCAGCCACGTGTCCAGCAAGGCTATGCAGGGACCAGCACTCTCACAGCCAGGAGCTGAGGCTGATTTGCATCCCTCAGTCAGCAAATGCACACAAATAATAAGTCCTCTCAGAGGAAGTGGGATCTCTTCCAGACAGCTCAGAGGAAAGGCAGCAAGCTCTGTCCTGAGTGAACAATTTGCCCAGACACTGAAGGATGTCTTCAGAAGTAGTCTCACGTAGGTCTCATGTTACCCAGCACTTGATTTTCCAGGATCCTTGAAATCACTTATTTCTGCATCTTTCTTGTGTCCCAGGGGAATTTAACAACAAAAAGCAAGTTTGCACCCAGATCAATTGCCTGCCTGAAGATACTTTCTGGGCTTCTTACCCAAAGTCATATTCAAATAGATTTCCCTCAAGGCTCAGCAGTCAGTGCTGACACCATGGGCAAGTCCCCTTGCACGCTGCTGCTTTCAGGGTGACTGTCTCAAGACAGTGACAGATTTACTTCTTTCCACAGGAAAAAGAAAAAGCAAAGACACTGCTGAGCTGGAGGAGGTTCAAGACCTCCAGCCAGTGCCACTGACTGTTGAGTTCCAGGTGCAGCTACTTCGGTGGCCCTTGGCAAGCGATACCCAAAGCCAGGAGGACGTGGCCGTGGAAGTGGAAAAAACCCAGGAGCAGAGTGGGAAATAAACCACACAGGAACGCTGCGTGGATCCTGGCTGGGCTGAATCGCCAGAGCTGGGAGATGCCTCGGGGTTTGTGGTGCTCTGGGGCTGCTGTAGAACTTCTGCAGGAGCTGCGGGGTGTTGGGTGGGTGTGCGGGGTGTGCAGGGTGTAGGGAGGTGTCTGTGCGGGGTGTAGGGTGTGTGTGCAGGGTGTAGGGAGGTGTGTGTGCAGGGTGTAGGGAGGTGTGTGTGCAGGGTGTAGGGTGTCTGTGCGGGGTGTCTGTGCGGTGTGTGCAGGGTGTAGGGAGGTGTCTGTGCGGGGTGTTGGGTGTCTGTGCGGGGTGTAGGGGGTGTGTGTGTGCAGTGCCCGGTGTCCCCCGTGTGCCCGGTGCCGGTGTGCATCGCCCGGGACCCGCTGCCCGGTGCCAGCCCCCGCACCCTCCGCCCACGGGCGGTGCCGGGAGGGCGGAGCGGGGCGGGACAGCTCCCCTTTAGTCTGAGCGGCGGCTCCGCAGCTCGGAGCGGGGTTTTGCCGTGCCGGGGACACCGTGGAGCGGCGGTCCCAGCCCCGGCGGGGCCGGCGGCACCGGGTCCCAGCCAGGAGAGCCCGGGAGGGAAAGGCTCGTGGTCCTCCGCCCAGCGCCGGGGACTGCCATGTACCCCAGGGTTAGGAACCTCGCGCTTTACACCTTCTCCATCACGCTGCTCGCCTGCGTGTTGTACATGAAGAAAGAGGAGAAGCCGGCAGAATCATCAGCGGACGAGAAAGTGCACGTAGTGAGTCACAAACTGAAGTCTGTGGGTCTGGACAGCGCTGAACCCGCCAAGTGTTTGCCGAACTTGAGCCTCGCCAATTCTTCTCTCGCCCTCCCGGAGCTTCACCGCGTCTTTTTGACGTACAAGCACTGCCGGCACTTCCCGGTCCTGCTGAAACCTTCCAGCTGTGGCGAAGAGATGTTCCTCTTGCTGGCCATCAAGTCCTCCCCGATCAACGTAGACCGGCGGGTGGCAATCAGGAACACGTGGGGGAAGGAGGTCTCCATCAGGGGCAAGAGCATCAAGCTGGTGTTCCTCCTAGGGCGCTCCGAGGCCAAAATCCAGCCCCTGCACCAGCTGCTGGCTTATGAGAGCCAGGAGTTTGGTGACATCTTGCAGTGGGATTTCATTGACAACTTCTTCAACTTGACCCTCAAGGAGCTGCATTTCCTCCGCTGGTTCATGGAGGACTGTCTGCACGCCAGGTTTGTGCTGAAGGGAGACGATGACGTGTTTGTCAACACTTACAACATCGTCGAGTTCCTCCAAGAGTTGGACCCTGAACAGGATCTCTTTGCTGGGGATGTGATCGTCAAAGCCCGGCCCATCAGGAACACCAAGGTCAAGTACTTTATTCCAGAGTCCATGTATGGAGCCTCCTTCTATCCTCTCTATGCAGGAGGAGGGGGCTATGTGATGTCTAGAGAGACGGTGCGTCGCCTCCAGAGCACTGCAGAGGACACGGAGCTCTTCCCCATAGATGATGTGTTTGTGGGAATGTGTCTGGCAAAGATGTCAGTGACCCCAAAGAACCACGCTGGCTTTAAGACTTTCGGGATCCAGAGACCTTTCAATGCTTTTGATCCCTGCTTGTACAAAGGGCTGATGATTGTGCACAGACTCAACCCCACGGAGATGTGGATCATGTGGACGCTGGTGAAGGACGACAGCATTAGGTGTGCGGTGTCGGTGACACACAGCGTCAGGCAGGGGTTGGAAAAGAACCTACTGATGAGCCCAGCGGGGTTGTGACTGTTGACAGGCACAGGGTGCTAAACTCAAAATCAGTCCATTACTAACAGACTGCGCTGGAGCTGGCAGGGTTTGGTTTGCAGTGAGTCGTTTTGGGTCAGGGGGTTACTTGAAGCAGTTGAATTGTCACAGGGTGGGGATGGTGGGACACAGCACGGGGGACTTGGCTCAGTTCCTCCCAGCTGGACTGGAGCCAGGGGAAGTCACAACTGCCACGGGAACGTGAGTGAGGGGCCACCTGCTATGGAGACTCCACAACACTGGTGTCTGACTACAGGCCAAATTCAGGCTCACGGGGGAGGCCAGTGATGACTAACGAGTGACAGAGCACTAGAAATTATTTGAAGGGATGGAAGAAAGGCCAGGGTGTGCTGCTTGGTCCACTGTCCAGGGCAGCAATCCCACAGCTCCTGCCCAACAGCAGAACAGGAGTGGAGTGGGGAAGGAAAACCCTCAAAAATATATTGCCTGAACACAGGGGATTGAGCTCTGACTTGAGCCCTGGGTTTTTACAGGTCATTACAGGTTTACTTGCACTGGAAACTTTTGCACAGACTTTCTGATCAGGTGTGAGAGGAACTGTGTGTCTTGAGTAATCACAGTGGTAGGAAGAGTGGCTGTAGCTTCTCTTGTTTTGTGGGAGGTTTTGGGGTTTTGTTGTTGTAATGTTGGGTACAAATAAAATACAGTTTTGAAAAGTTTTCACAGGAATATTCTTGGGTGTCCTGAAAGCTAAGAGCCCTAAAACCCAAGGAAGGCTGAGATCTGGTGCTGGGTGTTTGCATTAGGGAGCCATTAAAGAAGTGGTGGTTTTGTGGAAATGGGTACTTTCCTATGAGCAGCTGCTGTTCTCTGCCCTGTCCAGACAAGATGCATCAGTACAAAAGTGATTCATCTCAATGTGCTGGACTTGCTAATTTGAGGAAAGATCAAATACAGAACTAAGATTTGGTGATACTCTTGTGAAGCTTCTCAGTGCCAGGATGTGTTGCTGCTGGAGCAGAAGCTGCTGGGCTGTGTGTGAGCAGGAAGCAGCCTGGAAGCTTTGGAAGAAAAATAAGAGTGGGTGGAGAGGAAGTGTGGGATTATGGAAGCCAGAGCCATTTGAGTTGTGCTGTTTTAATTGCTGTCTCCAGTGCCAGCTGCCCAGAGTTCACCCCCCACCAGATGGGAGCTGGAGCCTTCAGAGGTGCCTGGGAAGTGCTTCCAGGAGGTTTTGCTTGGATGGCAGACAGGGACACTGAGGACACGCTGAGGCCAGAGGTGTGGGGAGCTCTCAGGGCAGGGGGTGTTGCAGGGCTGCACAGACTCCTGGCAGGACGTGCTGCCTTGGCTTTCTGAAGCACCTGGTGCAGTTGTGGCTGAGCCCCAGGGTGTGACCCAGGCTCTTGGGGCAGAAGGTGCCACTCTCACATGAGCTGTTCCTGTGCCAGGTGTGAGTAGGGGTTTGTCTCTCTCACTGCTGAGGAGTGTGTCCATCCTCAGTGTGGTCCTCGACAAACTGCTACTGTGTCTTCTGGCTGCAGCCCTGCCAGGGATTAATGATCTGTGGCTGAGGAATGGCCTATGTGTAGCTTCAGGTGTGTTGGCTTTGTAAACAAGGCCCAGTGTCAGCAGCACAACCCGGTTTCTGGGCACTGCTGCCTGTCCTGGAGAGGACACTGGGCAGGGCGGGCACCGTGGCACCCTGGGAGCTGCTGTGCCAGCATTTCTGTGATCCACCCCATGATTCCCAGTGCAAGCTCAGGAACACAGAGTGTGATGTCATGTCTGTTGTGGGCTTAGGTGAGTGGGCTAATCCCCAGCTGACAGCTCTCCCTTCCCAATAAAGGAGGGAGTCCCTCCTGCCCCTTTCTGCAGTGATGTGGAGCCATTCATGCTCCTCACTCCCACTTTGACTGAGTGGCTCCTGTCACATCAGGTTGGATGTGTGTAGGAACAACTCTTGGGAAGCGCAGGGCATGCAGAGAAAGGAGAAGTGGGATGGGAGCAGGCCCGGAAAGGGGAAGAAGGAGTTGTCTGGCTCTGCAGGCTCCTGGCAGCACTCATCTGTCTTAGGCTGTGTCTCTGCTACTCAAACACCTGATTTTTTGTGGTAAAGTTCTGAAAGGAACAAAATCTGTTTGTGCACTTGGGTCAGCACCTTGGCAGGGCTTCTTCAACTGCAGCAGGGACCAAACGAGATTAGCTGTGGTTAGAGGCTGACCAGAGGGAGAAATTGGCTCCTGAGGCCTTGGCTGTGCCCCTGCTCAAATAATCCTCTCATCACACTGGTTTTTTGTCTAATGCTTGAGTTTGGGACCTCCCAGCACAGTAGACAATGGCAGCTTCCTGAGCTGAACTCCAGACTGAGCCATCCTCCCTGGATACAGCAGCACGCAGGGAGGAGCAAGGAAAGCTGGTTTGTTAATTCCTTTACTACTTTTCTATAAATGTACAGTGCTGGGCAACTGAGATTGCATTTGTTCCACAGACAGGCAAAATGAGACAATTTAAGTTACAGGAAATTCCTACTCAATTTAGTAACAACAATCTCACATAGATCTAGTGTGTCAGATGCTAATTTGTGGTGAAAACCCTGTAATTAATGTGTGTTTTACAAAACCTGGTGGCTGGGGATTAACTGATTCCAATCAGCAGTGATAAAGTTCTAGTGGATGCTGTTCTGCAAAGCAAATTTCACATTAGCTGTCAAGTTAGAAAATGAGCACAGTGAAAGACACCTGTGGTTTGAAAACCTGCAGTGAAACATGAAGCTTGCAAAAGAGAGAATTGTTTCCTGAAACTTGTGCTGGAAAGCATTCAAATAGGTAAAACTCTCTTTTGCTCACTGCTTTGTAAAGCACACACCAGTTGCCAAAATAGTTTTGTTTATAACCACAGTATCATGAAAATCAAACCTCCTTTTGCTTCCTGGGGAACCTCACAGCTGTCTCTTGAGTGGCAGAGGATGCTGTGCTGAACTGCAACACCTCGCCAAGAGCCTGAGTAACCATGGAAAGTTCTCAGGTCTGCAGCAAATATTTCCCCCAGTGCAGTTCAGTGGATTTGGTGCAGCTGTCAATTCAGATGTTAAAAACATCTAAGTTTAAACAGAAAACAGGGTTTAACCTCTCACCCAAATGGTCACACCCACAATGAGATGCTTCTGCACAGTTTAATAAAGGCATCTCCTCACAGACATCATTTACTTCACAGGTTAAAAACAAGGTTCTTTAAATACACTTCTTTGGCTGATCCCTAAAGAGCTCCCATAAGCACACCAAACCTCCCAGCAGAGACACGATTAACACCAGGCTATCCTTTAAAACAGTCTTCACATTTGCATAGATAAATCTTTAAATAAATGGATCCAAAAGTATTACAAAGTAAGTTACAAACAAAATTGAGGCCTTCCAAATACTTGAAGTGACTCGATTTCTAAAGCAATCCTGCTTGGGGAAAAAAATGGAATCATGGGCTTATTTCAGCAGTTTTAGACTATCCCACACTTCAGAGTTTGGGACTGCTCAGCTTGTGATTGACTCCCAGGTCTGCTGCAGTTCAGTTCTGTTCAGTCCTCCCGAAGGTAAGGGTCATCCCCTTCCTCTATATTTCCTAAAATACCCTGTGGCAACGAAGACTCCTCTCCTTGAGCTTTTATGAGCTCCTCTGTTTGAGTCTCAGCTAATGTGGTCTCTGCTTTCTGGGACAGCTGCCTCACTTCTTGTACCTGTGACTTCACGAGCTGGATGTGGCTGCGGGCTGTCACCGAGGCCTGGTCTGCACCTGGAGGGAGCAACAAGTGGGTTAGAGGAGCACTGGGCAAACCTTCAGTGAAGGAAATTACTGTAATTAGCACCTGCTTTGCTGTGCTTTGATGGCTCTATTAACGCTCAATGCATTTACTGTCCATTTACCTCCAACAACAATTAGTTTGCTTTGAGGTTTCATTGCTCTCTTGAATTTTCCCACCCCCCTGGGATACAGCTGGAGCTGGATCAGAGGGATCAGGTTGTGCCAGTGGGTTTGAGAACTAAGCCCAGCCCAGTCCTTGTGTGCCAGGACCTTTCAATCCTTGTCCTGTCGCCTACAGCAGTGGTGTTGGTGGCACTGCTGTACTTGGAATCCCTTCTCCTCCCATTCTCCTCCAGGTTCTGGGTCTTTTTCAGGCACTTCCAGTGTGTTCCTGTATATTCAATGCTTTCCTTCCCTCTCTCTACTTCATAACTTTGCCAGTTTACAACAAACCAGCTCATAACTCAATCTCAGAGCGATAAAATCGCCACAAAGAGAAAAGACCAAAATTAGTACATTTTCTTTCTTTAATACAACTGAATTCAGCTAGAAAGCCCTGCTGCACCCTGAGGCAGCCTTAATTTCTGTGGCTGCCAGAACTGTGTTTGAGCCTGCATTTAAAAATTACTAAGTTCTTCCCTCAAGCCTTTTTTAGTCATGGTTGGTCTTGACCTAAACCACGCATGAAGTTTACAGGCCTAGTTCTCAGAATGCCTCTACAGACTCGCAGCCAAAAAAAGGATGTAAGTTCCCATCACCTCTAAAAACCAGGCAGGAGCTGTGAATGATCAGATTAACTGAATGAATATTGTGTGTCTCTCAACTCTGTTCCCCTCCAGTAAAGGGAAGGGTCAGTGTGTGTGCTCACCTGACTGGTAGGCAGCCTCTGCTGCCATCTCGGACAGGCGCAGTGCCGTCATCCAGCTGGACTCCAGCCTCAGGTACTCCTGCTGCTTTGTCTTCACCTGGCAGGGGAACAAGGTGTTACTGAACAAGGTGGAACAGCCCCCAGGTGCTCTCCCACCCCTGTGCAAAGGGGAGTGAGATGAGAATGTTCTGGAAGGGAGGTGCTCACTCACATCAACTCTGGCTCCTATGACCACCTGCCACACTGCATCCACCTCCTCCGAATTCATCTTCCCAAGAAGGTTGGAGTATTGCTTGTACAGAGACACCAGGGTATAAACTGCCTGCCAAGGAATCATTTCACACTGTTACATGGCAGTCTGCACAGCTCTGGTTTTGTCTGTGTTACCTGGTGTTAATTAACAACATTATTCTTCATATACTTGCTGTACTAATAAGGACATAAACTGGAATGCAAATACTTTATTCAAACTGGCACTTTGCTTATAAAATTAAAACCGTATCTTCTTGTTTCAGGCTTAAATATGGCTCACCCTCTATTGTTCTGATGAAACTCACCTCATGGCCTTAGGTGGGCAGAGAAGGAAAATCAAATACCCAGGAACAGAGAACTCAGAACACAGGTAATATAAATAACTGGGGTGAGTTTCTACAGATCCAATTCTGAGTTTCAGGGTCATTTTGGCTTAAGCGAAAAGAGGAACTTTTTGTAAGGGCGTGGAGTCACAGGACAAGGGGAATGGATTCAAACTGCCAGAGGGCAGGGTTAGATGGGACATTGGGAAAAATTGTTCCCTGGGAGGGTGGGCAGGCCCTGGCACAGGTTGCCCAGTGAAGCTGTGGCTGTCCCATTCTTGGAAGTGTCCAAGGCCAAGTTGGAGCAACCTGGGCTAGTGGAAGGTGTCCCTGCCCATGGCAGGGGGTGGAAGATGAACTTTAAGGTCCCTTCCAACCCTAACCATGCCATGCTTCTGTAAGTTTAACTGAAAAGGAACAGTTGAACAAAGCTAAAAGTAACTTCCAGCTCTGGTGTCAAACAGTGACCCCACGGCTTCCGAAGGACCCGACAACTCCAACCCCACACCTCTTCGATTAAATTAATTTTAAAAAGTCCAATTTGAGCATGGCTTAGGAGGTGTAGTGAGTGCCAGATCACTCAGCATTTCCAGCAGTGACCCGTGCCAGGTGTGTGTTCCCTCAGCCCACCTTTGTGTACTCGGTGAGAGCCTCGATGAGTGCGTAGGTGGTCTGGGACAGCAGGGTGGCCGTGCTGTCTGTCACCAGGGACACGGCTCTGCGGATCAGGGCGTCGTTGCTGAGGGATGCTGAGCCCTGCTGCTGCAACACAAGGTGTTCCATGAGCTCCTCCACACGGACAGCACTTCGAAACAAAGCCAAGGCCAAGCCCCCCTGCCAGCTGCAGTGCCCCCTTAGCAGCCAAGCTCCCCCAGAGGATCCACTCCCAGGGCCAGAGCGAGTCTGTACAAGGTTAAATGGGTGTTTTTGGACATTCAGCTCTTCCCAGGGAAGGGGAACCCCCCTCCCACGTTACCTCCACGACAGGGACAGCACACAGGGCCACCCCCAGCCCCAGGGCCTGGTGCCACCGGCCGCTGGCACGTGAGAGGCCTTGTCTGCTCACAGTGGCCAGCACGGGGAAACTGTGCCTGCAAAGGCAAGGACAAGAGGTGAGCCCAGGGAGCAGGGAGCAGGACACCACCCCGAGGCTGTCCCAGCTCAGCTGGCCCCCACGGTGCAGCTGCGAAACCGCCAGCGGGTAAGTTTGCTTCTAATTTTGTATTGTTACTTGATTATAAGTGCATGACAAGGACAATAGTGAATTATTAAGTGAGGAAATGTATCTTATCTGGTTACAACACACTGCTGACAGTCAGCAACGCTGAAAAACAGATCAAAAAGCGTGCTTAAAGGTGGTGTTTGGTACATGCAGGTGAGAAATGTCAGGGCATTTGGTATAACCCCGCTACACTGCCTCCTGCAGCCAGTTTATTTACACCCCATGCTCTGCCAATGTCCCTGGGGCCAAGGGCCCAGCAGCGAGACACTCAAGCAGAGAAAAGCAAAGTGTGGAGCAACCCGAGGAGGGAGCAGAAACTCCTCAGCCCTATCCCGGTACCTGGGGAGGGAACAGCACCCCCTCAGCCCCATCCCTGTACCTGAGCAGGGAGCAGCACCCCCTCAGCCCCATCCCCATACCTGAGCAGGGAGCAGCACCCCCTCAGCCCCATCCCTGTACCTGAGCAGGGAGCAGCACCCCCTCAGCCCCATCCCAGCCCCATCCCCATACCTGAGCA